>QANZ01036525.1:34677-119059 GCA_003254925.1 Chamaecrista fasciculata | reverse complement strand
TACTCCATTCCTTGTTTATGATGAGTCAGAAGATATGATCTATTCTCAAGAAGCACTGCCGAAAATTCCAATTGAGGAAGGTAAGATAATGTTTTACATAATATATGTTCATGTTGGTTTTGTTTGTATATAATCTTATAATGTTTCTCTATGGTTTATTTTGTTTGTTGTGGTGATGAAGATAATGTCCATGAGAATAATAATGCACAATAAAGTCAAAGAGAGCACAATTTGGACTCATTTCCTAATGAATAGTCGACAAGTTATAGTGAAAGTGACGATTATCAAGAACTTCATGCTTGGTTTGATCAAGATCCTCCTGAGTTTAACAAGTCTTGAAAATTGAAATTTGAGAAGTCATGTAATGTTGTTTGCTTTTAGATTTTGAACTATGAATTTGTACTTTTGAACTTTAAAATTATGTGTATTGAACTTGAAAGTTGAAACTTGAGAGGGTTTATATTTAATATATTTAAAATAATTATTTATTGCGTCATCCGGTCCGACCGAACGGTTCGACCGGTTTAACCAATCAAACCGTGAACCGAACACTTGTCTGAGCCTTTGTCCGGTTCGATTCTGACAACACTGCTGTGTCTAACCTATTTTAGATACGAAATTCCTATTATTAGACACAGAAAATTCTGTGTCTAAAAATCGATTTTCTTATAGTAAACGAACATGAATACTTATAGTAAACGAACATGAATACACATGTAGCAACTTTAACCAATTTAGTCGCTAAGAATTTCAAGTGATCCTATTTTCTCATTCTATATACTCCACAATCCAAATTTCATTTTTTTTTTTGGAAAGAAAATTTAGGTAGAGGCAAGTATGAATATCTTATTAGGATTAGAGTAACTCCCAATCTCTTTAATTACCAGAGAAATTTACATACCCTCAAATGCCTCAATCTCATTCTCATGGATAAGTGTCCAAACTTTAAGAAATTGAATTATTCTTTATTGAGAATATTTGATATTTGATATCTTCAACTTCACCTAACATATTCAATATGTTTCCAAACAAGTACTAATACTTTTCAAACACGTACATCTCGAGACACGTGGAGCTGAAACAAGAAAAAGTTACACTACAGTCTACACATGCACACATAAATATCATATCATGCTTCATGCGAGGCCAAAAGATTCAAACTCCCCTATATACATGTGTTTGTGTGTATTCCTTTAATCTCATCAATTCATCAAATAAACATGGTTAAATGTTCATTTGGTACTAAATGTATGCTTTAATGTTCATTTTGACCCATTATATTTTAAAATGTTCAAATTGGTCTTAAATATTTGCAAAATGTTTCATGTTGGTCCCAACAATTTAATATGGCTTATTTCAAGTTCAAACGTGATAAGTTTAGAGCTACGTATTGTTCTCGTAGAGTACTTTCTCTATTCAGTTGGAATTGTCGGCAAACGAGGTCAAATTGATCATAAAAGTAGACTTCTCGTTCCATGGTCAAACAAGCAAAGTTGATCATATCTCTCTCGTTTCAAATTCGAATGCGACGAATTCAGAGTTACAAGTTCCTCTTAACAAGTCTTTTGAACTTGAAATGAGGGATGAGAGAAATATGATCAAATTCAATAGTTTGAGACCAAAATGAAACATTTTACCAACATTTAGGACCAAAATGAATCATTTTGCTAACATTTAGGACCAAAATGACCCTTTAACCAATAAACATAATAACGAGATTACGATAATAATATTATTATGAGTCTTTTCAATCGGTATCTTGTAGATACAAAAGTATATATTATCATATCTTGAAATTTTAAACAAAAACATAAAAGTTAAGAGAGTAAATATACTTTTTATTCATTTAATTTGTCTCAAAATTATATTTTAATTTCACAATATTAAAAATATCAAGGTTATAAAAACCGGACCGGACATTCAACCGGTCGAGGTAAGGGTTCAAGATTTAATGGTTCAACCAAGGTCCAACCGGAGTCGGACCGTTAGCAAATAAATAAATTAAAAATAATAAAAAAAACTTAAAAATGATAAAATTCTAATTCCAATAATATAGATATAGTCAATTTTCATAATATTCATCAATATAATGTCATCAAATGAAATTTTATGATCACTTTCTCTATCAAATTTTGGTTCATAATCAACATTATCTAATATTTTACCCATAACTATTGAAAAAGACAAAAAAAATCAAAAAAGGAAAAAAAATGAAAAATCACATTATAAACGGTTCAACTGGTTTACCACCTGTTCAGTCCGGTTTTCCCGGTTCTTGAGCGGTTCTTTGGCTGGCCGATTCTGGGAGTGACTCGGACCGACCTGGTGCCCGGTTCACTGTCCAACCGGTTGAACCGGCCGGTCCGGTTTTCATAACCATGAAAAATATACCTTTGAATCATTTATTTTATTATAAATATTAAATATTTAATTTCTATAGATAAAATCTAAAGACTAATTAATCAATACTTAAAAAAACAGTGATAAAAACATAATTTAAAAATTCAAAAATTAAATCTTACTATATAAAAACTTAAGGGTTCAAAACATTGCTTTCTGAAAAAAAATTAATATTATGAATTTTTTATTTTTTAGAAATTTAAGGATATTAAATAAAGTAAATAAATAAATAGTAAAAATGATAAGATCAAAATATACTTTTGTTCTCATGCTTAAGTCTTTTAATTTGGTCTCATATCTTTTAGTCGGGTTGCAGAATTAGTTTCATATTTTTATAAAAAATTTCATATTATGGAACTAATGATACTTTTTTTTGTAAAGATATATGAACAAACCTATAATAAAATGAATGTGGACTAATTTTACACTTGATAAAAATATATGGGACCAAAAATGTAACAAAAAAAATTACGAGACCATATTGAGATATGAACAAAAGATATAAGACCAAAAGTGTAATTTGGCCTACTAATAAAACCTGTTTAAAAAATAATAATATTAACAAAGCAAAATGTTGGACGTAATGATGTGTTTGGGCATTGGAAATATCGCTTTCACGGATCAGCTGAGGCCCCGACAACAATGGGGTTCTTACTTTTTGTAACCAAACAGTGTCTCAGTAAGTGGGACTCACATGATCTTCTCTTCTTCAATCTTCATTATCTCCTATTTATTAATTATCCTTTTTATATTCACATTTTAAATTTAAAACTCCAACTAAACAATATTTATCTATATTTATTTATTTTTACTCCCAAAAACTGTGTTTCACAACTTCAAAACATTAAAATTAACGATTGGTTGGATGAAAGTTTTTCCAAATAAAAATAAATAAATAAATAAATAGGGTTTCCTACAATTATTACCAAGGTAGCTTACATCTAAATCGTTCTCATGATTGTATCCTATTTTTGGATATGATTCAATGTAAGATCCTTAAAAAAAACAACTAAAATCAACTTATAGGCGAAATTTTAATAAATTAATTTAGATACATATATAATGATAAATATTTAAAAACGCCTAAAATGTATACAATTTTATATGTGCTCTTTTTTCATATAATTGTAAGATATTCTTTAATTTTATAAATTTGATACCGCTAGTTTTAGATAATTTAATTACACTAATTACAGTTTTTTTAATTATAATATCTCAAAGCCCATGATTTATTTTTATTTGAAAATATCCTTATTGCTCTCCATCCTTTTTTAAAGAAAAAAAAATTGATTGCACTAATTATTTTAAAACTCCTTATCCAGTAGCCTTTTATAAAAATCCTGCATTAATTTGCGGATTCTTGTTTTATGCCTTGGCTTTTATCTTTTATTTGGGTCCTGCCTAAGGGCACATATTAAGGTTTATTTTGATTGGTCAAGTGAGTTTTCAAACATTAAAAATTATTTTTTAAATGAATTTTCATAGATTTTCAAGATATGAAATGCTATACTACTAATCAATCAAAAAAAACCTTAAAATGTGCCTTAAGGGCACATGTTACATAAATTCCTTTTATTTATTATTATTATTATTATTTTTTAATTTTTAATTTTAATTTTTTCATCAAATTTTATTTTTTATTTTGTTTCCTTTCTCGTAAGCTGAAAAAAGCTAACACCACTTCCTGCTTTCTTTCTTTCTTTTCTTTATTCGTACACTTTTTAGATTCCTCTTACGAAGTTATTATTAAAAAGTCAAACCACTAAACTATGTAAAATTACGGTACTACACTCTCACATTTTAGTAGCTTCATTTCTACTCCTCATATCATATCAACACTCCTAATTAAGGACTTCGAGAATTTGAGTTAATCATAATTCAAATTTATAATTCCAAGGTTTATTATGAAAACCCTAACATTTTTAAGAAGGTTGGAATTTTATTGTTTAATTTTTTCTTACATAGTCATGTAAAGAAATCAACTAATTGAAAACAAGTTAAGTATAGTTGTTTTGTAACAACGTTTTTTTTTAACTCCATAGTCCATGTATAATATTTGAGTCTCCTAAATATTATTTTAAGTTTATAACTATAATATTATGATTCATTTTTAGAATATCTTCTATTAAACATAGTTTAAAATGGAAAATTAATTATAAATGATAAAATTTTGAAGTTATACATAAAGGGTTGAGATTTAAATTGAAAAGTTATTTTTAAATTATAATTATATTTTAAAATATTGTATATAATTTATAATATATAATTTTTTATTAGGATCAAAACTTCAAAATAGGTCAAACACATATATAAAACACTATGGTAAACCAAACATATATAACACTATATAGATATAGATATGGTTAAGTCTTTTGATATATTATATTTATATTCATAGCAAATAATAAAATGAAACTCAAATTATTTTTTTTTTGAACAAATGAAACTCAAATTATTTAGAAACTTTATTTTATTTTATTTGTTCAAGTGGAGCAATAACTGAAACCCCATTAATGAGAAATATATATATATGTTTCCATTTAAAATTATGAAAACAAAAAATTAAAGTCAAGGTTTGTGTCACTTTCAATTCCATCAACACTTAATAATTACTTGATTGTAGTTGAGATTATTTGTAGTTTTAACCATTATTGACTTTTGTGGTGTAGCATGAAATCTTCATTAATAAAATAACTTATGTGTCACTAACATAATAACCAATGTAATCAATCAGGTCAATGCGTTGGAATTTGTTGATTAGTGCGTAATATGGATATCAACATCATTCGTGTTAGTTGTAATATCAAAATATGATAAAGTAGCTATCAAACATTAATAAACAATTTAACTTAGAATAATCGCGTCCAAATAGTTTTGAAAATATAAACACATTAATAGGTCAATGTATTTTAAAATTTAAATAGCTCATTGAAATAAGTAGAAAAAAAAAAAGATTAGCGTGCACATTTTTTCCATTTAAAGACTATATAGTGAAGTTATGCTTGAGCAATTAGCGAGTGTAAATTTATTCATTAAAATAAATTAAACTCCAAATCTTATTATATTCCAAAAGTATATCTAATATAGGTCCCATGGTAAAAGAGAACAAAAATTTATTGCATATACTTTTTTTGACCTAAAATGAGAGAAATAGATACTATAATTAAAAGTTTAATAAAGTATTAAAATAATACTACATATATATATATATATAGTATCTATACTTGGTGTATCGGTGTGTGTGTGTGTGTTTTTTTTTTTCAAAAAAAAAATGTAAGCAATTATGATGTTACATTGATAAGTCTTCATCGATTAATTTGCTCTTAGGAGATAGTAGTATGTTACATATTTGACCCAAATTGCATGTGGCCAATGTTGATGAAATAATTAAAATGGGGGTCGTCATATTTGTGAATTTCATGTCAACCCCCAACCCAATATTAAATGTTAATTATTGAGAAAATTTATTAATAAATTTTTGAATTTAGATTGATGTCAATTAATTGATATAGCGGATTCTTCCAATGAAAAATGTTTTTGATTGTCATTGATTATATATTCTAAACTTTCAATGACTAAATCATTAATTCCATAATCCATAATTTTTCAAAACTAAAAAGTTAAAGGGTCATTTTGGTCCTAAATGTGGGTTTTAATGTTCATTTTAGTCCATTATGTTTTAAAATGTTTAAATTGGTCTTAAATGTTTGCAAAATGTTTCATTTTGGTCCCAACTATTGAATATGGTTTGTTTCAAGTTCAAACGTGACGAGTTTAGAGCTGTGTATTATTCTCGAAGAGTACTTTCTTTCTTCAGTTAGGACCATCGTCAAATGAGGTCAAATCGGTCCTAAAATTAGATCTCTTGTTTCATGGTCAAACAAACAAAGTTGATCATATTTTTATCATTTAAAATTTGAATACGACGAATTCAGAGCTATAAATTTCTTTTTAACAAGTGCTTTGAACTTGAAATGAGATACGAGAGAAATATGACCAAATTCAATAATTTGGGACCCAAATGAAATATTTTATCAATATTTAGGACTAAAATGAATTATTTTGCCAATATTTAGGACCAATTTGAACATTTTAAAATATAATGGACCAAAATAAACATTAAGCCACACATTTATAACCAAAATCACCCTTTGATCAAGCTAAAATATTAGTTTATTTATTTTTCTTAATATCAAAGGATTAAAAAAAAAACAAAAGTATTCAAATTAGAGCGAGAGTGTAAAAAGGTTCTGCTTCTTTTGCAAAGAGATATCATTGATTGATTATGTTATAGTGTTATACAGTTCCTTAGTGAAGGTCAACCCTTATCTGACCTTGGCTTAAAGTAATCGTTTGGACAAATCCTCAAACCAACCAAACAAAAGCCATTAACAGTGAAGCCAAACAATGAAACAAGTGTGCTAAGCCAAACACGGTCCTATTTGCTCTTAAGAACCTGTGTGGGCCCCATACGAACGTGGAAATGCCAGAGCTTTGAAGGAAACGTTCCAAAAAAAAAAAACGTGATCACGTGACGGGTTCAACTTCTACGCGCATATTTAGCGCGTGTTTTACAATCTCAGACTCCATCACATATAATGATGAGTCATAGCTAACTAGATTTATTGGTTGACTTTGATTTGATCCTGCATTTATTAAGCCTTGTAATTCAAGATTTCAAGTCTTTCTTTCTTCCTTATTTTCGTATAAAAGTATGTGTTAGATAAAATTGACTATTTGGTTTATGAATTTATAATTAATTAATTAATTAATTTACAAATAATTAAAATATATTATTTTGAATTATTATAATTAACAATAATTTATTTTCGAGTTAAATTCAAGAATTAAAAAATATAAATTTAGTATAAATTTAAATATAAAAAATATAAAATTAATTTAAATTCAAGGATTAAATAATAGATAATTAAAATATTTTAAAGATCAAATTATATATTTAAATTATTTAAAAATATAATTTTTTTGTAAAAAAACAAATTGATTAATTAATTCAATGTAAATTCATAAATGAAATAGTAGATTTTTCTCTAAATTTTAATTACCATTGTTTAATCCATATTATTATATATAATTTTTTGTTATCAATATTTTTAAAATAATATATTAAACTACAATAAATTTATAAAATAGTAAATGATACATCACTATTTGGGCGTACGCCAAGTAGGCCTTCGCTCCAGACCCCTTCTCTCCCCCAAACCCTTCAAGGCGCACTCGAACCGGTCGAATGCCTCTCCGCGCATTTAGTGGCGGTCGTGATCCTTGCAGGATCATGGCGCTCGCCCCCAGCTTGACATGCAATCACCCACGATTGCCTTGCTCCGCAATTCTCGCTGGTGGAGATTGTTGGCCACAGACTCTCCTCCCTCGGAGCCCGCCGGAGAGGATGCAGACGCAAGCACAACTACAGAAGTAACAGACCTACGTGATGAGGTAGACCATGCTAGTGGCTGACGCCTTTTAGATTTCTAGCTAACTCTAAATGGGTGGATTAGCCGCCCGGCCTTAAGATTAGTTGCAATATTTCCCTTTCATGTCTGTTATGTTCCTTTATGTTCGTTTTTCCCTTCCCTAAAATGCTTAAGGCCCAGCTTTATCATCTCTATGTACGTTCCGACCTACCCATGGCGGACGAAGCTCTTGATTTAATGAAATCATTTTATTTCACAAAGTCTTTCACACACTTTTAACTTACGCATATCTCGTTTGACGTTTTAGGTAGAGGGCGCACACCCTACACCTTCGGACGCGCTTGTCCAAATTCACTTCCCCGGGCACCCGGAGCGAACAGTGAGCATCTCGACAGACCTACCCGCGGAGCAGAAAGCCAGACTATCCGACTTCCTGCTCGCCAACGACGATATCTTTGCATGGTCTGCCTATGACATGCCCGGCGTAGACCCCAAGCTAGTCACGCATTCTCTCGACGTGGACGATCGTCGCGGAGTATTTCAAAAGAAGCGAGTCCTGGGGTTAGAGCGGCAACTCGCCGCAAAGGAAGAGGTTAACAAGTTGTTGGCTGCTGGATTCATACGGGAGACCAAGTTAGTGTATGAGAGATATGAGAGCAAGAGAATTCTGAGAGGTAAAGAGTAGCTAACCTTAGTCTGCTAAGTTGAGCTCTATTTATAGAGCAGGGGGAGAGTGGTGGCCAGCGCGTAGGGCGCACCACGTAGTCAGACACGATCTCCACTAGCGTAGGTGGTGGAGACCGAGATTTGCGGGGCAAGGCAATCGTGGGTGATTGTGTGTCGTGTCGCTAGGCGGGCGCCAGGAGACTGGAGAACGTGAGTGTGACTAAGGCCGTGACCCACGATCTCCCCCAGCGAGGTTTGCGGAATAAGACAGTCGTGGGTGACTGCGTATTAGTCTGGAGGCGCGCGCTGTGACACAGGATGGAGCACGACCTCCTCTAATGTGTGCAGAAGGCGCTCGACTGGCTTGAGTGCGCCTTGCCAGGTTTGGAGGGGAGAAGGGGCCCGGTTCGAGGGCTTTTTAGGCGTACGCCCAAATAGTGATGTATCAATATGTATTTGATTTCATTTTGATATGCGATGTTTCAAAAAATTTTAAATTGATCCTATATATCATACAATTAATTTGAAAGAAGCTGTATATATATAGAACCAATTTAAAGTTTTTGAAACATTTTGAATCGAAATAAAATAAAGAGTATAAATATAAGATCAATTTAAACATTCAATCATATTTTTTAAATAAAATTATGAGATTATTGGATCATCCTTTAACCATATAAGACTAGGATGATACTCCCTCGGGTTCTGAATATATGATGTTTTGAAGAATTTTTTTTATTTCAAAATATCCGATGTTTTATAAATTTAAGAGAACATTAATTATTCTTTTACCATTCTATCCCTATTAAATATAATAGACTCATAAATAAATATACATTTTCCAAGTATTTTAATAGGGATAGTTTAGTCTTTTTATCTCATTTTTCTCTTCATTTTAGGTAAGCTAATCATTTCCTTAATCTGTGTGCACTTTACCTTAAACATCAGATATATAGAACCGAAGGGAGTAATATCTAACTTATCTTTAAAATGAGTCAATTACTCTTAGAAAGCAAAAGTCAAAACAAGTTAAGATTGAACTAATTCAAGCTAGTTTGCTTTATCAACTTCAATTATAATCGACTTATAAAATAATGCAATTCAATTTTTCAAAAGACAAAATGTTTCAAAATACTAAAAAATAATGCATTGTGAAACATAGATATTATTAGTTATGGATTGCCTTTTCATTTCGGATATATCAAATCATATTTTAATTTTTTTCATTAATTAAAAGATTATGGGATTTATTGGGCTAGCCTTGAACTCATATGGGCAAGCTAGCTAGGAAAAAAAAAACCAATATACCAAAATTTGCTCACTAAGATTGATGAGGAAGGTAGAAGACTTGAATTATACTAAGTCCTTATATAGAGGATCATTTTACCTTAAATAGGTTCTATTTGCTAGTTAATTGAACAACAACTTAGTCATTAGTAGCTTCAACTCATTCTACAAACTATAATGCAATAGAAAAATTAAAAATTTGTTTTTTTTTAAGTTTTCTTATACTCTTCTAACTTTTGAAGGTAGGTTACAAATTAGAAAGACGATACTTAGTCATTCCAACAAAAATAAAGATAAGATTGACAATAGAAAACAAGAAAACACACCACGTCACAAGCCAAATCAAGTTAAGGTCAAGTCAAATTTAGCCAGTCTATTTTAACAGCTTGCAACGGATCTTCTACCGTGATTTTCTCGTGTCTGTTGTTCATAAAATCAAAATCGTTCATCAGATCCAAAAATTGACGTTGTGCCACGTGTTCTATGCTTTCTGAAAATGCAGAGACATGGGTCTTAAGATGGAAAGATAATTAAGTGAAATGCAAAAAACAGTATAAAATACGTGACACAACATGAATTGTCAAATCTGATAAACGATTTTGATTTCATGAACAACAACATGGCACGAAGAAACCACGCTAGAGGATCCGTTGCCTTAATAACTCTAATTATATCACTTGTATGAATGCATTTGAGCCTTTAGAAGCAAATAAATGAATAAATAAATGAAAGTGTCAGAATGTTCAATTTTTCTTATTCAAAATGATGCGTTTTAATAGGTTTAACGGGCTTGAACGAAAAAAAATATGAGTATATTTAATAATCAAATATTATAAATATCACGAGAATTTCGTGGCATCCTTTCTTTAACAATCTATTTCTATGTAAAAAAATTATATTTTAATTAAAACTAAATTACCAATTTATTATATGAGTTTTAAAAGTAAAACACAATATAATCCTTCTAAAAACACAAAATATCAATTATTTTTTTGGACTAAAATTAAGTTAAAATCTAGTTGATTTAGAGACTAAAAAAAAACTTAAAATGTTCGGCATTTAGCCTAAGTCAAGCAAAATATCAATTACACAATTACTTTTAATTTGAATTCAATAAAACCATTGACCATTGTGCCTAAAAATTGATGTAAATAATACTAATTCAAACGTATTTATTTATTTATTTTGGCCTGAATTTATTTACCTATTTATTTATTTATTAAATTCGTTAAAGGAAGAAGTTGAATATCACACTTGTTTAGTTTTATTAGCGCGAGTTGGTTCGTCAATCGTCAATCTGCTCACTGCTTTTCTGTATCACTCCCTCAATTCTCTCTCTCTCTCTCTCTCTCTCTCTCATGAAAGGGTAACATTTTCCTCTAATTACCAATATGCCCTCACGTCAGCCTCCACCGTCTCCGGCGGCGGAGACGGCGGCGCCGTCGGCCGCTCCGACCGTCCACCACCACCACCACCACCATAACAACCACCACTCATTATTCCTCGCCGGAGGTCTCGGCCTCGCTTTCCTCCTCCTTATCCTCATCGTCTTCCTCACTGTCTTCCTCTACCGCAAACTCTCCTATAATCGCACGGCACCATTTGACCACTACAACCACCACCACCACCAGCACCGCCGCTTTTCCTACAAACTCCTCCGACGCGCCACCAACTCCTTCTCGCCGTCGACCAAGCTCGGCCATGGCGGATTCGGCTCCGTTCACAAAGCCACTCTCCCTTCCGGTCAGACCGTAGCTCTCAAGCTTATGGACTCACCTGGCTCACTTCAAGGAGAGCGTGAGTTTCACAACGAGCTCTCGCTCTGCTCGCAGCTTAATTCGCCTTACATACTTTCCCTTCTAGGTTTCTCTTCTGATCGGCGAGGCCGTAAACTGATTCTGGTTTATGAACTCATGCCGAATCGGAGTTTACAGGATGCGTTGTTGGATAGGAAGTGTGAGGAACTTATGGAGTGGAAGAAGAGGTTCGATATTGCTGTCCACATCTCGAAGGGGCTCGAGTATCTTCACCACTGTTGCAATCCGCCCGTGATTCACGGGGATATCAAGCCGAGTAACGTCTTGCTCGATGCCGATTTCGCCGCGAAAATTGGGGATTTCGGCCTTGCTAGGTTGAAAACAGAGGATCTGGAGATGGTGGAGGAGAATGGAAGAGAAGGAGGTGAAAGCGAAAACAAGAAAAATAAGGATGGAATCGCCGCTGCCGCCGCCGCCGACATAGGTGATGACCACGGCTCGATTTTGGAGGAGGCGGAGAGTATCACCACCACTGGATTCGAAGAAGGCAGTGCAGTTGTCGATCGCTCGCCGGAGAGTTGTATGGTCAGGACGTTGGATTCTGAAGCTTCACCGGAGACGGTGTCGCTGTCGCTGTCCCCAGAGATTGGGGTTGATAAATCGAGTGTGTCGGAAGGGTACTTCGATAAGTTCAGTATTGATAGCGGGAAGGATTTGATTAGTAACAATCGGAAGAAGGGTGGTTCAGGCAGGGATTGGTGGTGGAAGCAGGACAATGGAGGAGGCTCCGAATCGGGTCGGGTCAAGGACTATGTGATGGAGTGGATCGGTAGTGAGATAAAGAAGGAGAGACCCAAGAGCGAATGGATTGCGTCTCCGAGCACGGCAGGCACTAGCACGCCGGCATCGAAAACCGATTTGAAGAAGCAGAGGAAGAGATTGGATTGGTGGGCATCACTGGATGAAGAAAAAGAAAAAGTCAAGAAGAAGGAGAAGAACAGAAAGCCAAGAGAGTGGTGGAAGGAAGAGTTCTGTGAGGAGCTGTCAAAGAAGAAGAAGAAGAAACGAGCCCACGATTCTAATTCAGCAGGAGAATCATGGTGGCAGAAAGATGAAGATGTGGTACAAGAGAAGAAGAAGAAGAAGAGGAAGAGCAAGAGTAGTAGAGGCAGCATTGATTGGTGGTTGGATGGTTTGAGTGGAGAACTCAGAAATGGAAGAAGAAACAGCCAAGATTATTGGGTTAGTGGAGATATACCCAAAAGTGGTGGAATTAGCAGTACGCCAAGTATGAGAGGAACTGTTTGTTATATTGCTCCTGAGTATGGTGGTGGAGGCCAGCTTTCTGAGAAATGTGATGTCTATAGTTTTGGTGTTTTACTCTTGGTTTTGATAGCTGGAAGACGACCCCTTCAAGTTACAGCATCACCAATGTCAGAATTTGAAAGGGCTAATCTAATTTCGTGGGCTCGTCAGCTTGCCCACAATGGGAGGCTTTTGGATCTCATTGATCCTTCAATTCATTCATTAGACAAAGAGCAGGCATTACTCTGTATCACAATTGCATTGTTATGTCTTCAAAGATCACCAGCCAAGCGACCTTCTATGAAAGAGATTGTTGGCATGCTTTCTGGTGAATCCGAACCACCCCACCTGCCTTTTGAGTTTTCCCCATCGCCGCCATCAAATTTTCCATTCAAGTCCCGAAAGAAGGCTCGGTGAGTTAGTTTCTTGAGTGGTAGTACTTTGTCATTACATTAACTTCTGAGAGTGTGTATGGTGGTAGGACAGAGACAAATCTAATTCTCAGGATTTGTAGAAGCTGATGCAGGAAAAAGGGAAAGAAAAAAAAAAAGAAATTGTAAGTTACAAGCCTTAAATTAATCTCTCCCCTTGATTTGATTTTTTCTCCCCTCCCATATGAATATTTAGTTGTTTACTCTGACATTAGTGCTTAGACTTACTGTTTAATCGAATGAACTTTTAAGTGTACCATGTTGTTATTAGCAGAATTTATCTTAGGCTTTTTGCTTTCATAGGTGGTTGAATTAGGAAATTCTAGGTCTACTAAAGGTGTGATGGAACGTATCTTTCTTACTTTTGAAGCCATTTGGCCCCGCTTAACGAATATGTTTCATAGTGCCATGTGACTGTAACGGGAAGTAAAAAGATTTTCATTTTCATGACCTTAGTGCCGATATAGGACCCAGGCAAATAGTTAACGAGTCTTTCATATATTTTTTGTTTTTCACTACTTTTTTAAAAGTGATATTATCAAAGTAAGTATTAATTTCAGTGGAAGGAAACAAATTTTGGTCCCATTGCTATCTTTACAAGTAATGATGATGTATCCCATCAAAATGGAGAATGCACCGTCCCTAGAAATGAGAGATTTAGAACATCATTTGATCATCACAGTGCTAGGGCCCTACTAGATGCCTTGAGTTCTCAAACTTTATACCCTTGGAACAAATATAAAGGACACAGAGTCACACTCACACACACACACACAGAATAATTATTGGCTAAATTATACAATGAACACCACTAGTTGCTTCATTTTTTAAACATCAGAAACTCTTAAATCAAAATAAGGTGCTAATTATTTTAAACACGATGGCCAAACCCCTTTCGATCATAACTTGAAATTTATGGTCTCACCAAAGTCCAGCATGGCGAAATAATGTGGAAAAGCTTGCTGATGATAAGATCTAAGATGAAGATACTTATACTTTGTCATTGCTGCATCAAAATCAGGAATAAATTGGTTAGGAAAGTACCAATACAGAAACCAATTGATTATTTTCCATTACTTGTTGACTCTGATTAGTATGGTAATAGTAACATTTCAAGTTCCTGTTTTGGTATCAGCAATTGATGAATTGCTGTTGCTTTTCTCAGTCTTAGTCCTGGGGTTTTGAAAGATTGCCCAATTCATCAAAATTCGGCAATGATGGTTTTGGGAGGAGATTGCATTCATGTTTGAAAAATTACATGTATTAATTCCACTGAGTGCCATTTTGAATGTATATGATAGACCCGTGTTTGCAATTTTTTAATAATTCTGAAGAACGGAGGAGGAAGTTTTGGCTGAGAGCAACCCTTTTATTCTTATGCTTGCAAACTTGTGAAGGGTACTAATAATCTAGGGTGTTTTCTTATGTTATGATCTCTGTTGTCTCATATACTTTTGTATCTTGAATGTCGAAGTTGGATATTGACGTTTGGTGTATCATGATTCTATCACATGATGACATCCTAGATAACACTTTGTTATTACATTACATCATCTGATATCCTAGATAACACTTTGTTATTACATTACATCCTAGATAGGTACAGTACAAAAATTATGTGATATCAGATGATATGGTTGAACATAATATACTTCTTGCCCTGTTTCCATTTTAAATTATGTTCAATAAAGTTTTCTTGATTTTCAATATAGACTCCATCTTGAGAGTTTCTCTAGTTCTAACAAGAATCACTGATGGCAAATCACTTGCATATCATAACTTTAGCTGAATGAAATCTTGTACTTTTTGCTGATGTACATAACTGTCATCAATGGAGGAGCATGACTATGAGCAACTATCATCATCATTGTACATATTCAAATGGCAGTGGCAGTGGCAGTGGCAGGTAAACCCATACTATAGTTTACCCCACTGAGATAGCCAACATCAGTGTACATATTCGTTCTCTGTACTCATCATGCTATTGCTTTTTTTTCTGTTACTGATATGCCTTAGCTTCCTACTATCATGGATTTTTTCTTGCTTACCTCCCATGGCTGATTAATTACTAGCCACACTAGGTTCTGTGTGTACTAATACAGAAATTCATGCTATTATAGTATCCTTATCCTAGTTCACTGTTTCTGTCTTGTGGCATTTATGAGGAATGAAAAGATTAATAATATAGAGAAAACAATCCTGAATTTGTCCCAAAATTACAATTTAATCCCTGGATATTGAAAATATACTTTTTATTCCTTGATTTTTTTAACAGACATTCATAACTTAGTCCTTGAAACATCATCAGTGAGTACTAATTAGTTGGCGCTTATAAAAAAATCTGGGAGCAAAAAGTATATTTTTTTTATCTAGAAATTAAATTGTAGTTTTAAGACAAATTTAAAGACTAAGTAGGTTTTTCCTCAATAATATGTATGGTCTCTTGGGCTCTTGGCTGCGGAAAATAGCTCAATAATGTTAGATTTTTGTCATGCTAGCTGGTGGGAATGTGATTCCGGGTGCAATGGTACTTGAACCAGTTCATATATTTATAATTGAGTAAACTAATAATTTAGTCCCTAAAAGATCACTAAATTGATAATTTAGTTCTTGAAAGATTAAAATACACATTTAGGGCCTGATTGGTTTAAGAAAATGTTTCCTGTTTTCATTTTCTGTTTCCATTTCTAGAATTCTATTTTCATTTCAAAATTTTCAATATTTAAGAAATATGTTTGTTTTATAAAGTTAAAAAATCGTTTTCATTCATATTTAAATTATGTTAACTTGAATAACACTAATTTTTATATGTTTTTAAGTTTGATTATAGTTAAATGATGATATTAACATGATTAAATAGTTTACTTTTGTGTAATGTTGCAAAATATCATAAGTTTGTTTTTGGAAATACTGGAAACGTCTTTTTGACGTTTCCTGTTTTCAGCCTGTTTCAGAAAATGTTTCCAGAAAACATTTTCAAAAAAACTGTACAAAACACGTTTTCAGTCATATTTCCTGTTTTCAGTGAAAATGGAAACAGGGCAACCAATCAGACCCTTAGTTATTGAAAGATTAAAAAATGGTATACTAACTAGTTTTTTTTTCTTGAAAGATTAAAATGGTGTATAATTTTGTAAATAAAAAAGACTAATTAATATAACATTTTGATCTTTCAGGGATTAAATTGTATATTTTAATTTTTTAGGTAACGAGTTGTCAACTTGGTAATCTTTAAGGATTAAATTATTAGTTTACTCTTTAGAATTTACTATCACTTTAAGGTAGTCTGGTAGTGTGTATTTTTGAGAAAAATTTATGGGGCATAATTTTTGGCGATAGAATTAAAAGGTTTGTTGTGCTTTTTGAGATTATTTTTAGTTTTTAAAAACTTATGAAGACCATATGGTCCTATATGATGTGGTGTTGTGATTATATATTTAGGCTCCGTTTGGTAGGGAGGAGATGAGGTTTACAATGTAAAAAGGCACGGTTTTCAAGATTTTTATGTGTTTGGTATGGTAATTTGAGCTATGTAAAGTGGATTACAATGTAAAGGGCTTTACATTACATAGGCCATTTTTCTTTACTTCACATTTCTGATGTAATCCAAGTCTACCTAGGGAATTATGGTAGAATTCCTAATTTGCCCCTCTCACTCCCATCTCATCTCCTCCCCAAATGGTGAACGGCGGCGGCGGCGGCGGCGAACGGCGGCGCCGACCACCGTGGACGGTGGCTCCGACCACCGTTCACGGCGGCGCCGACCACCGTGGACCGCCGTGCACGGCGGCTCCGACCACCGTGGACCACCGTGCACGGAGGCTCCGACCACCGTGGACGGCGGCGCCGACCACCGTGGACGGCGGCGCCGGCCACCGTGGACGGCGGTGGTTGGCGGCGGCGGCGGCAGTCTGGTGGTAGTTATGGGAAGGACATTTTTGTCATTTTTTTTATATCTATTTTACTTTCCTTCCCATACCTTTTTATACCAAACACTTTCAATCTTTACCTACTTTACATTCCCTCATCTACTTTTCCTTTCCCTCACAATTTTTCCCTTGTAAAACCCTTTCCTTTACATACCCAAAAGGGTACCAAACGGAGCCTTAATTCATTCACAAGGGAAGTGGTCCATGAAGTCGTTGCAGGTTCATAAATGCGCCTTGGCATTTGGGATTTGATGCATCATTATTCCAACCACAAGCAGTTATTATATAAATTATTCAAAGGAGCCAAGTTCTTAAGAAAATATATATTGTTTGACCTAAAATTTAGAAAATATAAATTTTTTTTTGTATAAAGTAATAAAACTATCATGAATATTTAAGAATATTAGAGACAATAAATAATAGAAGATTTATTCTGTAACGTACACAAAAAGAAAACGTTTCTAGGATCATACTTGAGTTTTTTTTATATAAGTGTTGGTGTTGAGACATAGAAAGAAATGGTCCCACCATTTGTAAATTTTATTTTTAAAATTTTATATTTTGATTACTATTATTTTTTTGTATCTTTATCCAATAAATTAAAGACATGTTTCATTGTAATTTTTATTTTGGGTTCGAATTTGAGTTTTTTTTAAAAAAAAATTAATTTTACATTAGTTGTCATTAAAGATATGAAATTTGTCATTAACTCATTAGACAAAATAAAAGTAAATAATAAAATTAATCAAAATGTAAAATTTTAAAGATAACATTGACAGTAAATAAATTTTGAAGAAATTAAAAAGTAATCTAAAATTTAAAAAGAAAAAAATATGTTTTTGCCTACATTTGTACGTTCAACTTTGCTATAATGACTGGGCCATTCCACATTTATTTGGGAGCTTTGCATTTTGGACTAAATGGCAATGTCCTATCTTTTAATTTTTTTTTTTTGAACAATTCCTATCTTTTAATTTAAATACACCTTTGTTATTCATGAAAATGGTAGTGTACTTCATCCCAATACACAAGGCTTGACCAAAAACAAAAACGCTAGGAAAAGCACCATTTTGTTTTTAAATTTTATATCAATTTTCATTTTTATCTTTAATATTTTATATTTTAATTAATTTTATTCTTTACTTTTATTTTAGTTTTTTTTTTTTCTGCTTGAAGCATAATTCATTCAAAAACAAGGCAAAGCCAAGCACAATACAAGCGAAGTAAAGTAAAAATAATCAATCTCTCCCTAGTATAAAGAGCAACACTAGACAAGATATCAACTGACGAAGGTGAAGGGTTTACAACTCATCAAAGAGGACCCACCCTCGTTTTAGACAAATTCACAATCAATTGCCAAGTTGGCGGATTTAGGGATCCAACTAAAGCTACAACCATCTAAAAAACATGAAACGTAAATGAAGTCACCTAAAAACGACAAAACCCTTCCAAACATGACAACAGGCAACCCCAATGGTTGTTCTAAAAAAAGACATAAACATACTTAAAGCAACAATAATAAGATAATAAAACGAAACGGCGTCATGGAAGAGCACAAAAAAATGAGGACCAAATCAGGAAGCCGCTGTGGAATGCCTAGTCCAGATTTGGCGCCATGGAAGAGCACCTAAAAATGAGGACCAAACCAAGGAGCCGTTGTGGAAGCCAGAAGCTGTCGTGGAATATCTAGTCCAGATTCGCCGCCACAGAACACTGCTATGGGAGCGCTAATCTAAAACGTCGTTGCCACAAAACTCTATAACTAGAGGGAGGGCCACCGCCGCTGAATAGTGACGGCTCAAAATTTCACTCAAAATAATTCTCACGGTGGAAAGGGTTTTCTCTCACGAATGAGAGGTTTTAAGGCCAGTTTCTTTTTTTGTTTTTCTTTAATTAAATGCTAACGATAAATTTTACGTAATTTATTCATATCGCAACTTAATCCAAATTATAACAAGTTTAAGTTTTCTAACCTAAACTAAACTTTTAGTACAATCCAAACTTGTTTATTTTAGCGGCTGGTTGGTGGATTGACCTAATCCACTAATGATTCTTAATGTCAAATATATATATATATATATTAAATATGATAAATAGAAATAAATAGAAAAAGTATTTGAAAACTATCAATAAGTTGACATCGCTACCTATTTAATCAATACAAGTAGTCTCTAATTAGAAATGTCAAAATAAACTGAGTTTTACAAATAAGTTTTAAGTCCACAAAAAATAATTAAAGTTGGATTAAGAAAATCTCAACTCAATTTAGGTAAGTCTAATCAGGTTTATATGTATATGGGGAAATTGCATTTATCCACCTTGAACTATGTGTTCAATTGCAATGTCCTATCTAATTTATCAAAAATAGCAATTAACTCCTTAATTTATTAATTTTATAGCAATGTCCCCCAACCATTAGTAACACCATTATCTTTTTTATCTTTTAAGTCCTTGTAACTTATATAAATACTTCATAAAATGGTCAAATGACTTAATTACCCTCACAATGATTTACTTTAATTTATATATTTAAATGGATAACCATTTTATTATATCAATTTTTTGTTAATTTTGATTTTTGTTAATATTTATAATTTAAATATATTTATTTAAATTTTATTGTATGAACTTGATATAATGAAATAAAAATTGATGAATGAAAAATGTATAATTGAACAAAAGATAAACTAATAAATTTTTAAAAAATAAAACATAGTAAAACAAAATACTAAGCTTGTAAAAAGATTTAAAATTAAAATGTATGATATATTTTTAAATTATAAATTTAAATCATTATAAGGGTAATTATGTCTTCTGACATTTTTATGAAGTATTTATATAAGTTATATGGACTTAAAAGAGAAGATAACTGTTAGTATGTATTACTAACAGTTTGGGGGACATTATTATGAAATTAATAAATTAGAGAGTTAATTGTTATTTTTTATAGATTAGGAGTACATCACAATTAAACACATAGTTCAGGTTGGGTACCAAAAAAAAATTACCTTAATTATTTATGCAGAAGACAACGTCAAGTACCATCAATTCATCAATTGTGAACTCAAACCTACTCCGAAATAGGTTTACACCAACGAACCATAAAATTAAATTATTCAATAAATGAAATCACCTAAATTTCACGTGACAGCCACCAAAATATAAATGAGACTGACAAAAATAAACGTTACAATTGGACATATAATTAATAGTTTTAAGTGCACTTTTAGTCCTATAACTTTGACAAAGGTTTCAATTTGGTCCTATAACTTTTTTTGTTGCAATTTCGGTCCCATAACTTTGAAAAAGGTTTCAATTTGGTCTCATAACTTTTTTTGTTGCAATTTTGGTCCCATAACTTCTCAAAAGGTACCACCGTTAGTCTCATGCTTAATTCCATCCATATTTAGCCGTTAAATATGACATGGCACAGTGAGTTGGATCATGATGTGGCAAAGTAGGATGAGGTGGACTTAAAAAGGACCTATATGTAACATATTATAACATTTTGATATCAGAAACACAAAAAACACCAAGGGCCATTATGAAATTTTCACCCTCTCTTCTTCATCTTCTTCTTCAACTTGTTTCAATTCCCAGCCGCCATCGTCATCTTCACGCCGTTGAAGAAGAGAGGGTGAAAATTTCATAATGGCCTTGGTGGATTTTGTGTTTTTGATATCAAAATGTTATAATATGTTGCATATAGGTCCTTTTTAAGTCCACCTCATCCTACTTTGCCACATCATGATTCAACTCACTGTGCCACGTCATATTTAACGGCTAAACATGGATGGAATTAAGCATGGGACTAACGGTGGCACCTTTTGAGAAGTTATGGGACCAAAATTGCAACAAAAAAAGTTATAGGATCAAATTGAAACCTTTGTCAAAGTTATGGGACTAAAATTGCAACAAAAAAAGTTATGGGACCAAATTGAAACCTTTGTCAAAGTTATAAGACCAAAAGTGCACTTAAGCCTAATTAATAATTAATTTATAACCTCATATGCTATCTCTATCACCCTCATCCTAGTTTTTTACTATTACTATATAAAAGTTGTTTGTTTTATGACTTTATCCCACAAAAAAAAAGGTTGTTTGTTTTATTAAAATTAAAACAGTGTATGTCTTCCACCGAAAAAAAACAGTGTATGTCTATATTTTACAAATAATTTTAAATAATAATAAAAGCATGATCACATGATGCGTCCGACTATGTAAAATTTGACATACCAAAAATCTAAATGATGAATTATGGTTGTAAAAAAGATTATAGAAGTTTATATTAATATAATGTCTAGCTTAAATTTTGTTTTAGTTCTCAATATTTTTTTCCGTTTTTTCCTCAATATTTTTTAGAAGTTTTATTTTGGTCTCTAATTATTGAATGTGGTAATATTTTTCTCATTTCAAATTCGAATGGGATGAAATCAAAGCTACGAGTTACATTTGATGAGTTATTTCTTTAACTAGTTAAAATCGTCAATAAACGATATCAACTCGGGCCTAAAATCGAGCCTGAAAGTGGGTCGCTCATTTCATGAATTTGGTTATATATCTTTCGTTTCAAGTTCAAATGTGACGAAATTGAAGTTACAAGTTACTCTTGACGAAA
This sequence comes from Chamaecrista fasciculata, assembly GCA_003254925.1. Lineage (NCBI taxonomy): Eukaryota > Viridiplantae > Streptophyta > Magnoliopsida > Fabales > Fabaceae > Chamaecrista > Chamaecrista fasciculata. The sequence continues at coordinate 97,234 of QANZ01036525.1, read as the reverse complement.
TCTTTCTTTGTCTAGTTGGGACCATTGACAAACGAAGTTAAATAATAAATAATACTCTAAAAGTTGATATTGATGTTTTTACCAAACTCACTTTTGAAGTATTATTTGACTTTATTTGCCAACGACCTCAACTAGATAGAGAAAGAACTCATCAACTAGATAACTCTGATTTCATTGCATACAAACTTGAAGTGAGGGAGATATGACTAAATTCACAAAACAAGCGACTCATTTATTGGCTCGATTTTATGTCCGATTTGACATTGTTTACTGATGACTCCAACTGGACAAAAAAAATCATCAAATTTAACTCGTAACTCTAGTTTCATCGCATTTAGCTTGAAATTAGAGGGATATGACCACATTCAATAATTAGAGGGCCAATTATGAAACTTAATAAGGACTAAAAGGAAAATATTAAAAACATTAAGTATCAAAATAGAAAAAAAATATTAGGGACCAAAATAGAATTTAGAGTGAACATTAGGAACTAAAATAGGGTTTGGCCTTACTAATTTAGTGATTATATTGAATCATTATTTATAAATTAAAAATATTTTTAAGATTTATAATATGAATTTCAATAAAAGGGGCCTTGCAACTTACAATTTAATAATTTTCTATACAAGTTCCATATAATTTTTTATAGAAAAAAAATATTTTACAACAAATTTTCTCGGAGTCAAATTTTCTTTTTTTTGGTTGCACAAGGTATCTCTCATTCCGATATACTAAGGATTAACCATTCACGGATCTGAGCTCCATTTAAAGGTTTGCCGCTGGCCAATTAACATACATAAGGCGAGATTCGAACCCGATAGTTATTGAAGCGACCTAACGAGCTAAGTAGACAACCAACAAAGCTTGGTTTCTCAAAGTCAAATTTTAAAGAAATATTTGTGGAGACTTCCTAAATTTTGTGGCCATTAATTGGTAGAGGGACTATTACTGTCCTCAACATTCACAAATTCACATCCCGTTTCGCTTTCAGTTTTCACTCTACCTTTGAATTTTGATTGATTGATTATTGCTTCACCCTCTTTCATCTTCCTCCTATCCTCAAATTCCAAGTTTCAAACAATGGCGGATCAATCTCAATCTTCTCCTGCACCTGCAATTTCCTCCGTCGATCCCTACGAATTCTTCCATTTGAGACTCAATCCCGACGGCTCTCTCAACCGCCTCCGACCAGATCCCACCGTCGCTCCGACTCCGTCTCCTCCCGCCGATTCCAAATCGCCGCCGCCTCCGGCTCTCTCCAAAGACATACCTCTCAACTCCGCCGCCAAAACCTCCCTCCGCCTCTTCCTCCCTCACCCTCCGCCGCCGTCTCCGACTAAACTCCCCGTCGTAATCTACTTCCACGGCGGCGGATTCGTCTTCTTCCACGCTTCCTCCACCATTTTCCACGAATCCTGCGCCTCCCTCGCCTCCAAAATTCCCGCCATTATCATCTCCGTCGACTACCGCCTCGCGCCGGACCACCGTCTCCCGGCGGCGTACGACGACGCCGTCGACTCCATCCAATGGATCCGAAACCAAGCCCGAAACCCGAAAGAATCCGACCCGTGGTTGAAAGATCACGCAGATTTCACCAAATGCTTCGTTATGGGAAGTAGCGCAGGAGGAAATATCGCCTACTTCGCGGCTCTACGTGCACTCGATCTCGATCTCGATCTCGAACCTCTCAAGATCCAAGGGCTCATATTAAACGTTCCTTACTTCGGTGGGGTCCAGCGTACAGCTTCGGAATTAAGACTGGTCAACGATCACGTGCTTCCGTTAGCCGCGAATGATTTATTGTGGGACCTATCTTTGCCACGTGGCGCCGATCGGGACCACGAGTATGCGAATCCGACGGTGGGGAATGAGATCTACGGGGAGAAGATCGGACGGCTGCCGAAGTGTTTGGTAAATGGGTACGGTGGAGATCCGTTGGTGGATAAGCAAAAAGAGTTTGTGAAGATTTTGGAGGCACGTGGAGTGCACGTGGTGTCACGTTTTGCTGAAGATGGGTTTCATGCAGTGGAGTTATTTGATCCGGCTAAAGCGCAGGCTTTGGTTGAGAGTATAAAGAAATTTATTATAGCCACACCAAATACTACTACGTCTACTTTGTGAGCTTAATATATTTTTATAATATATATATATATATATAATTATCCCAGGATTTTAACATAATAGAAAAAAAAAATTGTGTGTTTGTGTCATGGTTGTTGAAAAAATTACACGTAAGCATTGTAATAACGTGTTTGAAATAATTTTGTGATTAAAAGGTAATTTTTGTGGGTGTGATATAGAAAAAACTTGAAATATATTTGATATTTTGCATGTAAATAGTAGATGACCGCATTTATGGTAAGATGATAAAATCAATAGATTTTAGTTGATTATTGTGTTTTAAGACACATAACTCTCCTCATCTTATACGAAGGGACTTTCTTTTACACAATTGTACATATGAAGTGATAATAGGCCCAATAACTAAGTGGGTCAAATGACAAAGTTACCCCAAACCCAATACGTGATCGAGCCAGGAAAGCTTTAGCAAGGTGAGGACGCCCAAAGGGCACGACGCCGCCAAGGAAAGCAAGGCACGTGAACGCCTAAGAAACAAAACGGCACAGATAGTGCAAAGCACATCTATAATTAATCTAGAATCAACCTAGAATCAATCTAGATCGGGATAATCACCCAAGCACATAAATGGAAATAACAAAGCGCCTCGAAACAAACCAATGAAAATGTTGTATCCGTCAATGAGAACTCATGATGCCGTAATGACACCCCGCCATCCACAGGTGGGACATATTTACTTCTTTCGAAGGGGCTAGTGATAATATGCCTTAAGACAGTGCCCTATGGTAAGACACCCCTTAGGGCACATTTCCTATCAAGATGGCCATGTCAGCGTATTTGCTCAGGAAGATGATATGATATGATATGATATGATATTAATCACCGTAAAAGCCGACATTAGTGTGATCCGAGCATTAGAGGCTGGCGGGTATCTCTCCCAATCAGTCTCTTCTCAATTAACCTCAATCAAAGTATCTGTTAAAGATACACCACAATCAGAAAATAGTGATTCACTTATCCTTAATTGGCAAAGTAATATCTTCCTACAATTATCAAACATTAAATGCCAAAGATTACGATTCGCCTCCGATATCATAATAAGATATCTCTCCTACAATCAAAGGAGTTTCCTCAAATGGATTCTCCCCAATGAGCTTATAAATACAAGATAATAACTTTAGGAGAAGGTACGCTACTTACACTATCTCATATTCTCCTATCTTATTACCCAATACTAACTTGAGCTTCGGAGGTGAATCACAGGGGAGACCCCCTGTAGTTCATTATCTTGCACAAAAATCTTGCTGTGAACCAGGAAACGACCTTCGACCAAATCCTAGTTCATCATAGAGAATAAACATAATAATATGATGAGAAAGAATATTCTTGAAGAACTACATTAATTGAAGATATAAGATAGTTCATGAATAATTAGTGTCTTTATTTTCTTTCTTTATATTTTTGTTCAATTTACAACTGTTTATTTTTTTTTTCTTTTTTGGTATTAGAAACTTTAGGTGAGTTGGGCCCCGGGGCTTACCAAGGTCAGGGCAGACCTCAAGGCTCTATGAGCGCTCACAGATCGCCTACCAACAAGGTCCTTACATATATCGGCAGTGAGAATCGAACTCACGACCTTGTGGGTACAACTGTTTAATTTTAAGCTCTATATTTTTAGTAGTGTACAAGTTCGAAATGATTAAATTGCTGCAAACTAATTCTTTAGTCAATGTTTTATACAAAATTAATTAATTATGATAGGAAATTCAAATTTTATTAATGGTTAATAATAATTTTTTTTTGATAAATATCCACCAAATTATATTAAATAAAAGTCCAACGACACTTAAAAATATTTAAAAACTTCAAAACTAAGACAATAAAATAAGCATAAAACAAACATTGTTGAACTTTGAGCGGAGATGAGCGAATAAACGTATTCGAGCGCATAAACTGATTCTATAAGGGTGAAAACCTCATGATAAAAATCATGACAAAATGTATTGTCAACAAGACATTTACACCACCACAAAGGGGAAATACACACCACAAGGGGAAAATAAAACACCACCGCAAAGGGGGATACACCACACACGAGGGACACAACCAGATATAAGAAAATCACCACCAAACTAAGGGGACTAAATTAGATATGAATTTATTTAACTAATAAAAAAAACAAAGAAAAGAGGAGTAGGTAGGAGTTGCAAATATACTGGAACTCCCCCTGCAAATCAGGATATTGAGAAAGACGAAGAACTATAGAGAGAAGGGAGAGCTTCTCTCTTTATTGTCGGTTGGGGCGTCAATTAATAATAATTTTCAAGAGAATTTATCATATTTTAAATTAAGGCAAAATAGCGATGTAAACACTCTTTCTCCCTAAAGTAGCTTCAATAAAAACATTAAATTTTGCCTCCTTATTACATGGTAAACTTGAGCTTATCAGATGGATCAATTAATCACATGTTTAAAATGGCAATTTTAAAAAACTAGATAACATTAGTTTTATGTAGTAGTGGGTTGTTAGTATTATAAATAAAATGTTAATGATAAAATTTCTAAGATCATAAATAGTAGAAGTTCAATATTTTCAGAAATTAACTCATTCACTCCAAAAAGTTTGATAATTAAAACTAAAAGGGTCTATAGTTTCCTACTTACTTGGAATGAATAGATAGGGAGAGAAAATATAGATCCTATGTATTTATTATTTGGTTAGATCTTCACTTTTTATGTTTATCTCTTTCTTTCTATTTCTAAAATGCTCAAAAAAATAAAATATTATGTAACTATATGAATAAAATACTTTTGAATAAAATAGAAGCAAAATCTGTAATATTTTTTTTTGTACGAACAAAATCAGCAATCTTTTTTTTTTTTTGCCCTGAACAAAATCAGCAATCTAGCATAGAGAAAATGGACAGAACATTTATCCCAGAAGATGGGCCATTTTGTCATATTTCATATAAGCCCAATCATCTCTCCCAAAAGCCCAGCGCAAAACGCCAAAAACCTCCGCGTTTCATCACAAAGACAAAAACCCTCAGATCATTTCTTCTTCTTCTTCTTCCTTGCAGAGCATAGTCCAAAACCCAATACTTCCGTTGAAGCTTCGGTCAGAACTCCCTTAATCTTCGGAATAGGTAAATCTGCGATCTCCATTTACTTCCTCTATTATATTATACTTTCTTCGAATGTTGTAGATTGATGCTTGAGTAATACGAAATCATCATCGTGTGTCCTGACTCGGTGCTTTTTCTATAACTATGGATTCAGATAGCTGAAGTTATTAGCTGTTTCGCCGTTTTATTAGATACTATCTTTCGTGCTCAATTTTTTTCTAGTTTGTGGCATCAAATTATTTACTCAGGTGTCAAAATGTGTTGATTGATTTTTATAGGGCTTAAGGTTATAGAGAATAAAGGTACAAGATGACTCGGAGGCCGAGAAGACATGGCCAACGGCTAAAAGCTCGGCCTATGACATTTTCCCCTTTCGGTCGTTCAGTTGCTCAAATGGCCTCTACTTCCAAGTCTAATAAAAAATCCAAACCGAGTGTTGCAGGTAAAATACTTCAATCTTGATGAAGAATGTAATCCATGGTTTAAGTGACTTGGATTTTGGAGTCAGTTGATTTTGATAGTTTGCGTGACTATCTAAATTCAATGCCTAGGTAATGGATTTGCTAAGCACACTTTGGAAGAGAAGTCAGAACAATCTGAGTCTTCTGATCAAGAGTTTGAAGTAATAATATTTTTTTTTTAATGATTTGCTGTAATAAGGATATTTATATTTCAGTAATAAATACCATTAAGCAAATGAATAATTGAAATATGGTCTCTGCATTGCAGGGCATTGTTCAAGCAGATTTTTCCTTTTTTGATCCTAAACCTGATGACTTTCATGGAGTTAAGACCTTACTGCAAACTTACCTTGATGATGAACAATGGGATTTGAGTGGCTTTGTAGACTTGATCTTGGGACAGACCACTGTTGGAACTGTTGTGAAAATAGAAGATGACGAGGATGAGGGACTTTTTGCTGTTGTAACTGCACTAAATTTATGGAGATACAGGGTAAGCACATTGTATAATATGCTATGAGTTACCAGATCGCTTAACCTAATTTTCTTTTGGGTTCATGCAAATGATGTTCTATGAAACCATTATGTTTAATTTTTCCCCCCTATGCCTTAACCCATTCATTCTTAATGCAATCCACTATTTTTAAATTTAGTTGGTGATTCCAACAGACTCTTGATTCTGAACACAACATAGGAATTTGAATGGTGACTGGTGTAGCATAGCATCATTTCTTAATAAATATATATAAAAATACATTTGCGTGTCCATGTATGTCTCTCTGTATTCTTTATGGAATCAAAATATTTCAATTTAGCTGGTGATTCCAGTACATTCTTAATTCTGCACAGAACATGCAAATTTGTTTTGTGACTGGTATAGCATTTCAACAGCCATAGAAGCTTAACTTGTGCTTTTTCCAGGAGCAAAGTTGTATTACAGAACTTAAGCGTTTCCTCCTTAAAGTATGCAAAGAAAATGACCGACGTGATCAATTGAGACTCCTTTTAGAGGAGCAAGCACGTAATGTGGGTCTTCTTGTGTCTCAGCGTGTGGTGAACCTTCCACCCCAGCTTTTGCCACATCTTTATGATTCCCTTTTTGATGAAGTTTCATGGGCTACGGAAGATGAGGTCAGATGATGGTAGTATTAGATGGGTGAGGGTGATAAAATACGTCGCATTTTGGTTGCTAGGGACAAATTTTGTCTGAGAGCTTACGTTGTCTTATTTGACTTTTTGTAGCCAACTGAGGAACTTCAGAATTCCTTCCGGTTCAAGCATTATTTAATTGTTACCAAAATTTACAAGGTAATCTTCTGTAGCATCTCACTCTTGTCCTTATTTTATTGGTCACTCTAAGAGTTTGGGTTAAATTTATTTTCTTATCCTCTACACTAATATTGACGTTTATAATATTTCCTGGACGTGAAATTACAGCACAAAAATGCAGAACAGAATAGAAAACTACATAATGATGCTGAGGAAACAATAATATATATAAAGCCTGAGGATGAAATTTTTCACAAGGTACTGTTACTTCAGTGGCACTACTGATTCATTGTATAGATTTTCCTTTTAATTGCTGATTATTTTTCAAAATATATTCCAGTTAAGCGCCTGGTCCTTCAGTTTTCCTTTGCGAACTCAGCAGCCTGCAACTCGTGAGGCAAGTGTTATCATCTCAATATACCATGATCATGATATATAGTTATATGCTCCTTTCTCTTGCCATTTTCTGGAAGTATTTTGAAATACACAATACTAAGCCTTGCATCTGTTTTAGGGAGAAGTTCACACTAATATAGTACTTAATTAGTTCTAGGCAGTTTGGACTTTTTAATAGAAAGATACTATTGATTTCATTTTCCACTTTCTTGTAGGTATCATCATTTGGTTTATTTAAGCTTTTTTTCTTTCTGTGGGGGGGTTGGTTTCCTTATGCACTTCACAAAAAGATTGAAGAGTCTTTTGGGATCTGAAGTCCAATCCTGTTGTTCCTTTCTCTAGCTTTATCTTTAGGAGTTATTTGAGGATTCCCTGTCCTCTATTTTTGTTGTTATACATAGCAATTTGAAATCATCAAGATAGAAGCATTAAGGAAACTACTAATAGTCTGTTTGGCCAAGCTTCTACATATGGAAAAGCTGACGTTTTTTCTTAAAAGTTAGTTTTTGAAAAGAAGAAAAAGAAGAGGTATTTGATAAAGCTTCTTCTAAAAAGCTCTGAATAATGACAGAAGTAGTTTTTCTGCTGTAGAAAGCAGATTATTGGAGCTTGGCTTGAAAAGTAGAAGCAGAAAGTTATTTTTTTGAAAGATAGTTATACTTTTTGAAATATAATCACCTCTAACTTTTTTTACTTATATTCTTAAACATACTTATTTTTTTTTTTGTAATTTGACAGTTAAATGCACCTCTTTTTCTTTCCTTAAAAGATTCACCATATATAAATTATTTGTCAAATACTGATAAAAGTGCCTATCATATAATTTTGCCAAACATATGAGTGCCTCTCTGATGATAGCCTTTTTAAAAATTCTATTTATAAAGAAGTCATTTCAAAATAAGCAAAATTTTCTAGCTTGGCCAAATGGGGAGTCGATGTTTTGTACTAATTATAGTTTTTAAGTTTTGGAACTTAGTTATAGTTTCTTACTTTCTGATTTGTTTTTTTTCTAAAGTGTATATAGTCCATATCTTTTTTCAATAATTCTGAATGGGATATTCATGTTTTGTCTATTACAGTTAAAAAACTACAGGTCAATGGGATTAGTCATGGCTGTTGAGGCAGAAAAAGTTCCAACATTTCGTCAAGAATTACGTTCTTTAATAACTGAACCCTGAAGTCAACCAGAAGGGGCCGGAATTTATGTAATACAGCCCTCTACTTCTGAAGTGTCCCATTTTTTGTTTCATCCTAATTTGCTCAAGGTGCCAAATTTTTGTTTATATTTTTTTAAAAAATGTTGTCTTTCTAATTTTAAATTTTACTGGGATTATAGAGAGGTTGTTCTTGTACTAGCTTAGTGTATTTAGGATTTTACTCTTGAGGGTGGTCCTTGGAGGAATTGTCTGAGGTTGGTACGGATTGAAAATGTATCTTTCAGCTTAGATAATTCCCTTTGGTTCTATGGTTGATTATGTTCTAGCTGTGCCTGTTGATCAGATATTTTAAGACAAAACTTTCCCCGTTCAATTTTTTTTTTTTATAACTTCAAGTTTTGCATTTGTCTGTGTTTTTGTCCTTTGATGCTTAGCTAAGACCCATAAATTTGTTTCTAGATGAACATGACCATCCAATTCAGTCAAGACTGGCAAAGTTAATTCCCTCATTTGAGGCAAACATGGAATCTGGGGTGAAGAAAATCTCTATTCTAACAAAAATTTCCCAGATTAGTCATGCATGAATTTGAATAATCAAAACCATTCAATATTCAACTTTTAATCAAATTAATTTATTGTAACTATTGCAAAAATCATCTTTTTGTCGTCCGATGTTTGTTTTGCATAGTTCATTTCAAGTTTTCTTTTAATAATTCAAAATATTTACTTCATGTGTACTTATAATTATACTTTTATCGGTTGGGTTGGATAATTGTGTAAAACAATTCCAACTGAAAATTCTGGTACTTGTCTCGATTGTTAGTGTACTAGATGTCTTTGAATGATTTACCACAAATTTTTTTTTTGCTGTATCAAATTTTGTTTACTTCCATACAATCTGACTCCCCAAATGCCCCAAAAAGAATGCCAGTAGGATATCTCTTAAAGAAACTTCTGAAGATGCTAGTGGCTTTCCAAGTTGGTTCAGCTTGCTCCACTGAGTGGTGGTTCTTTGCAGGCATAGAAAAACTTTGGCTTGAGTGTAGCAGCCTCAACTCTAGTAGTCATGGATTTTGTATTGGAACATGATGGAGCTGAGGTTGAAAGAGCTCGTGATTGGACAAAAATATATGGAGTAAACATATGAACTAGTTATTGAAAGATCCCAGAGTTAATAGTTCAGTTTTTGAAAAGTCTAGTTTACACTTTTTAATCTTTAAAAGTCATGAAACCGATGTATTCTAGTCATTTTATCCCTACAAATTAGTCCCTATAACATAGGCTTGAGGGACTAAATTGTATTGTCTCTACAACTTTCAAAGATTATAGTTTGTAATATAAACTTTTAGGGATTAATTCGTGTATCTTTTAGGGACTAAGTTTCATATTTACTCAAATATATACCTACAATATGCTACATATACCAGTAGGAAAGAAAGTATTGCTGCTGTCTATTTTGATTGTATTGGTAACCTGTGGTGAATATGGCATTCCAATTTTGTGGTGTGTTGTGTTTTGTTGTGTGTAGCCTTGCAAATTGCCAGAGATGTATATATGTAAGTGTAGTTTGTAGCTGAATAAGAGGGGAGTGGATTCGCTGAAACATAGATCCATTAAAATATGTAAATTATAGAATTTCAATCACTCATTGTTCTGAACCTATCTCAAGCTATTTTAATGGATGGTCAAGATCATATGCTTCACATACTTTAACTTTCAAGATCATATGCTTCACATGCTTTAACTTTAACAGATTCACTCCTGAATGAGTGCTTCTTGTGATGTGCACTGTTGTGAATATTGTAAATATTTATGTTAATTAGGATATCAATTACGATTTGATTAGGGAGTAATTGTAGCTGATTAGTTATTCTCATTTATTTTGTTTCCTAGAATAGATTGGTAACTCTTGTATAAATACCTGATCTTTTCATGAATAAGACACATACATTTTTCTCTCATTTATCATGGTATCAGAGCTACTGTGATTCTCCAGTAGGTTTTTCTTTCTGGCTGTGTTTCATTCCAGCCATCAATCTTTTCTAGTTCTTTTTCTACGGCTGTGTGTCATTCCAGCCTCCTTGCTTCATTAAGTTCTTTAACCCTAACGTTACTGTCCCTATAACAATTTCGTTGCCGGAGTTTTCTTGGAACACGCGCCCCACCACCGTACTCAGCGACTCCCGATCGGCAAAACCCACCTTCCGCCGTCGCCGTCCGCCGCCGCACGCGCCTCCACGCGCCGCTCAACAGTCCGCCGGAAATCCCACGCGCCGGCGCGTGAGTCCGTTTCCGGCACCTCTTTCCGCTGTTCTCGACGCCGTCGTGCTCGCCGGCTCACTCTTGCGCCGTTTCTGGGGTCTGTTTCTCATTATCTCTCACCTTTTATAACATCTTTTCCTAATGGCCTCTTTCAATATGTCTGATTCCAAGTCCAGCACTTTCTCCACTGCCATCAGTGGGTCTCCTGTCATCACTTCTGAAAAATTGCGTGGGGCATCTAATTATAAGTCCTGGGCCGCCTCCATTCGCCTATGGTTCAAGGGTCAGGGATACCTAGATCACTTAACCAAGCGTGAGACTGAAATTGCTGATGAGGATAGACCTAAGTGGGTAAAGGTTGATGCTCAGCTCTGTTCTTTACTATGGCATTCTCTTGATCCTAAATTATTGTCTATGTATCAGGCATATGACACATGTTATAATGTTTGGAACAAGGCTGCATCAGTTTATGGTAATGATATTCAGCGTTACTATGATGTTTTATCTAACCTTGTCAATCTGAAGCAGCAGGACATGGACAATACCACATATGTAGGTAAGATGGAGGCACTTAAACATGAGTTTAGTGTATTGATGCCAGCTCCAACATCACCCGCTGATCATGAAAAGCAATGGGATAAATTCTTCATGGTTCTGACTTTGATAAATCTAAGCCCTGATCGTGATACTGTTAAAGATCAAATCTTGGGGGGTTCCACTGTACCTACATTTGATGATGTTGTTAATCGTTTGGTGCGCATCTCCTCGTCACGCGCTTCGAACGACAATCATACTGTTCCCCCAGTTGCTAACTCTTCTGCCTTGGCATCTCACACTGGCAACAAAGGAGGGGGGAGTAGTGGGCGTAATGGTGGTAAAAACCGCCCTCAATGTACCCATTGCAATAAGTTGGGGCATACACGTGATCGGTGCTGGCAACTCCATGGACGACCTCCTCGGCCGGTTAATTTTGCTCAGTCTGAAACATCTGATGATACCTCCTCAGACACAATCACCTTAGCTGGGGATGATTACAAGGCATTCTTAAAGTACCAACAAGCTCAAGCGTCATCGGTGGCTGCCTCAGTTGCCCAAACTGGTAATGTAACTGCTTGCCTTGCTCGTTCTCCTGACATTGGACCATGGGTTCTTGACTCGGGTGCCTCCGAACATATCTCTGGTAATAAAACTTTGTTTACCCACCTTTCTAGATCATCTACTCTTCCTTTCATTACTATAGCCAATGGCTGTAAAACTGCCGCTACAGGGATTGGTCAAGCCCAAATTCTTCCTTCATTGTCTGTTGATTCTGTTCTTTATGTTCCTGAATCTCCATTCAATCTTCTCTCTGTTAGCAAATTAACTCGTTCTCACAATTGTTCCATTACCTTTGCTAACCGTTGTGTTTCTATCCAGGATCGGAGTACGGGTCGGATGATTGGCATAGGGCGTGAGTCAGAAGGCTTGTACCATCTTTCACCTGTTACATCTCCTGTTGCATGCGCATCTACTTGTTCTCCATCTCTTCTCCACAATCGCCTGGGACATCCAAGTCTTTCCAAACTTCGCAAGATGGATGCCTCACTTTCTACTTTGTCTTCCCTCCCATGTGAGTCGTGTCAGTTGGGTAAACACACCCGGTCTTCTTTCTCTGGTAGTCAGAATAGTCGGTCTACTTCACCTTTTCAACTTGTTCACTCTGATGTTTGGGGTCCTAGTCGTGAGTCGTCTTATTTTGGTTTTCAGTATTTTGTAACTTTCATTGATGATTACTCTCGTTGTACTTGGTTGTATTTGATGAAATCTCGTTCTGAGGTTTTTGATATCTTTCAAAGCTTTTGTGCTGAAATAAAAACTCAGTTTAATACTTCTGTGTCTATCTTACGTTCTGATAATGCTAAAGAATATTTGTCTACATCTTTTAAAACCTTTTTGGACTCTCAAGGAATATTACATCAGACGTCTTGTCCTTATACTCCACAACAAAATGGGGTAGCTGAACGTAAGAATCGCCATCTTATTGAAACAGCTCGCACTTTACTTCTTCATCAAAATGTCCCTACTAAGTATTGGAGTGATGCTGTTCTCACTGCATGTTACCTAATCAATCGCATGCCTTCATCCACCTTAAATGATCAAATCCCCCATTCCCTGTTGTTTCCTAATGATCCTCTTTATCATCTTCCTCCTCGTATTTTTGGTTGTGTTTGTTTTGTGCATGATTTGACCCCAGGAAAAGATAAACTCACAGCTAGGTCCATCAAGTGTATTTTTCTTGGCTATGCCCGACTCCAAAAGGGCTACCGATGTTATTGTCCAGCAACTCAACGATGTTTCACCTCTCCTGATGTGACCTTCTTTGAGTCTACTCCATTCTTCGAGTCTCCTGTGTCTTCTAGTCCTCCTGTGATTGAAGCCCTTCCTGTTTTGCCTGAACCTTCACTCCAGGAACCACCTAGTCCTCCACTCCAGGACCCACCTAGTCCTCCTCTTCAGACATATCATCGCCGCCCGCGTCCCGACACCACAGGTCCTCCTTCTGACTCACAACCTTTGTCGGCTCCACTTGCTGCTCCGATCCAACCTCCACCTGAAAGTCCTCCGATTGCCATTCATAAAGGTATTCGTTCCACTCGTAATCCTCACCCTGTTTATAATTTCTTGAGCTATCATCGTTTGTCTACTCCATATTATGCCTTTGTGTCTTCTTTGGACTCTGTTTCTATTCCTAAGACTACAGATGAAGCTCTTGCACATCCTGGGTGGAGGCAAGCCATGCTTGATGAGATGTCGGCTTTACATTCCAATGGTACATGGGACTTGGTTTCTCTTCCTCCTGGAAAGTCTCCGGTTGGCTGTCGGTGGGTCTATGCAGTCAAAGTTGGTCCAGATGGAACGGTTGAACGACTCAAAGCTCGTTTGGTAGCCAAGGGATACACCCAAATCTTTGGCTTGGACTATGGTGATACTTTCTCTCCAGTTGCCAAGATTGCTTCGGTTCGTGTCTTCTTATCAATTGCGGCTATTCGTCACTGGCCACTTTATCAGCTTGACATTAAGAATGCCTTCCTTCATGGTGAACTAGAAGAAGAAGTCTATATGGAGCAACCACCTGGATTTGTTGCTCAGGGGGAGTATGGGAAAGTATGCCGACTTCGCCGCTCTCTTTACGGTCTCAAACAATCCCCAAGAGCTTGGTTTGGCCGATTCAGTTCTGTAATTCAAGATTTTGGGATGACTCGCAGTGAGGCGGATCACACAGTCTTCTTTCGCCATACTGCAAATGGCAAGTGCATTTACATGGTCGTATATGTGGATGACATTGTTATCACAGGCGATGATGATGAAGGTATTGCCCAACTCAAACAACATCTGTGTAACCACTTCCAAACTAAAGATTTGGGAAAGCTCAAGTATTTTCTGGGAATTGAGGTTGCCCAATCAAGTACTGGTGTGGCCATTTCACAACGGAAGTATGCACTTGACTTGTTAGAAGAGGCTGGCATGATGAATTGCAAACCAATTGAAACTCCAATGGATCCGAATGTTAGACTCTATCCAGGACAGGGGGAGCTGATAAACAATCCTGAAAGATATCGAAGACTTGTGGGAAAACTGAATTATCTCACTATCACTCGTCCAGACATATCGTTTGCTGTGAGTGTAGTCAGTCAGTTTCTACAATCACCATGTGATAGTCATTGGGATGCGGTTGTTCGGATTCTTCGCTACATTAAAGGAGCGCCAGGACAGGGATTATTATATGAGAATAAAGGAAACTCCCAAATTGTTGCCTTTTCAGATGCTGATTGGGCTGGTTCACCAGATGATAGGCGATCCACATCTGGATATTGCGTTTTAATTGGGGGTAACCTAGTCTCTTGGAAAAGTAAGAAACAAAATGTGGTTGCAAGGTCTAGTGCAGAAGCTGAGTATCGGGCTATGGCTTTAGCAACCTGTGAATTAGTATGGTTGAAACAACTTCTTCAAGAGCTGAAATTTGGAGACATACACAAAATGGAGCTGGTATGTGATAACCAAGCAGCTATGCACATTGCCTCAAATCCAGTGTTTCATGAAAGGACCAAACACATTGAAATTGATTGTCACTTTATTAGAGAGAAGATTCAGTCCGGATGCCTTGCTACTCGGTTTGTTAATTCAAATGATCAGCTGGCAGATATTCTCACTAAATCTCTCAGAGGTCCTCGCATTAAATATCTATGTGGCAAGCTTGGTGCCTATGACATATATGCTCCAGCTTGAGGGGGAGTGTTGTGAATATTGTAAATATTTATGTTAATTAGGATATCAATTACGATTTGATTAGGGAGTAATTGTAGCTGATTAGTTATTCTCATTTATTTTGTTTCCTAGAATAGATTGGTAACTCTTGTATAAATACCTGATCTTTTCATGAATAAGACACATACATTTTTCTCTCATTTATCATGCACCATCTGAGTGTAATATTGGAAAGAGGGAAGAGCAAGGAGTGAAGTTTTGATGTGTACAACATGCCTTTCATAAAATTATCTTCTACTCCTCAGCAGTGAAATGTGATTTGTGAGAAATTATAAACACTGATATTTTCTCAAGAAAAATAATACAAAAGTTTAGTGGATAGCTATAAATTTCATGTACGGAAAATCCTTATCTTCGAATCTTGACCTGTCCTTAGTGATTTCGTAGTCAACCCAACTTCGTCTTTAAAGGATAAATTTTCCACGCACCAATCATATTTAAAAGAAAGGGCAAATTTGAAAAATATAAAAAGTTGAAACCTCGCATGAAAGTTTCGTTTTCCTTTGTCGAGACTTCGCATGTAAGTTTTTATTTTTTTTCATTTTTTGTTAACTTCGCATGTAAGTTAACACTTAACAAAAGCGTAGTGCAGATTCACTATTTGTATTTGTGAAGGCGCAAAGTAAAAATAAATCACTCTTTAGACTATTGAACTAGTTCAAAGTAGCTTTTTCTCTTTACTTTCAGATTTTTTGGTGGTAAATTTGAGTTTGGATCCACTAAAGTCTCTCTTACAGTCTTCTCAAATTTAAGGATCAAAATTTAACTTCAGTTTAAAGATGTTTCATCATCCAATGTCAAAATTTTACATCAACCTTTTTATATGTATAATGAACAAAATTTTTAAAAGATAAGTATGAAATGAAGTCATTCCAAATTAAATTCTACAATTCTAGCAAAACAAGGGAGACCAAATGCTCACAACAATAAGAAACACATGTCCTAAACATTAGGAACATAATTGTTTTCCTTGATAATGATTGATAAATCATAAATCCATGTCATTATGCCTATGATTTCATGACAATGATATTTTGATGAAAATGTATACAATTTTGACTTATGACACCATAATGGACATATAAAAAGGTTGTTAAATTTGTGTCAAGTAGAAATATAGAACTTCTAAGTAGAAATCTCGATTTAACTTTTAAAAATAAAAGATTCAAAAAATTATTTTATACTTTGAAAAAATTTAAGTTTACATTTATTAATGATATTTTAATACAAATTTATTGGGAATTTATTTTTAAAATATTCCTTAAATATATATTTTTTATTTTTAAAATAACTTCTAAAATAAATTGTGTCAAACAAAGTTGTCAAAATCGAAGTTTAAGTAAACTCGAAAAATGGGGGTATACGATCAGTTCGTAAAATCTTAAGAGTTTACCTAAGTATAAAATAAATAATACATTTTTTAGACCATAATCACTTAATTAATTTTAAATGCATCAAAATATATTCATTATATTTTTTCATCTGTCATTATATATATATATATTTTGGCAAAAAAAATTATATATATATAAGTAAGGTAATTAATAGTATAAAAAATTATTTATAAGCATACATTTATTCAAGATTTGTCATATTTCAACAAAATATCTCATAAGTCATTGAACAATTTTGCTTTAAAATAATTTTCATAAAATATCTCATCTTATTTGAGTGATATTTAATTTTTCTTTTCTTCTAAAAAACATAAATTTTCATAACAAAATCGTAAAATCGTAGATTCGATAAGATGTAAGATCATAAGATTATACATGTAGAATCAAAATTTAAGTAAAATCTTAATAAATTTAGATTAAAACAATGAAAATATATCTGAGGTAAATTAAAATATAAACTATATCAAATTAATAAAGTTCAAATCATCAATTTGCTCAATTTAGTTTGCAAATGAATAACACTTATCAACTCTGTAAACAGTCTTGGCAAGAAGGAGGTATGTCACAGATTAAATCAGCTGAGAAGATACTTGCTGCCCAAAGTGTAAGTAATATAGCATACACTTCTTAAATTATTTACAGATTATGCATTTGAAAATAGCAGTTTAACTTCAACTTTTGACATTTGCCCCACCATTTATCATGCTATCAACCATTCTGTGTTGCCCGTCCAACTTTCATCAGTCCAAAAAAGAGGGATTAAGAAATTTCAAAGTTCTAACATGTGGCTTCTTTATATTAGTTAAACCATAATTACTAAAGAGGGATTAACAAATTTCAAATTTCAAAGTTCTATATTTCTGTCCAATATGTACTGCAATTTGGTTTCAATTTGTTTCATTCCTAACCAATATATATAAGAACTTACAAAATGCATTACTTCAATTACATTCCTTATTATACTAACTCTACGAATTATATAGGATCATGGATCATACTGTCTAGAAAGTCATCAAGATATATCTTCTTCAAGTGCAGCTGAGTCCACACCTGCCAAATCTAAATCTATCATTGAGGAATTTGACGATACATGTTTGGATGATCTCTTGACCCCTCAGCTGTCCACCTCCAGACCAAAAAAGCATATTAAAATTGAAAAGACTGACTGAACCGCAGCTGTAGATTTGATGATTTAGCCTATTAGAACTTTTATCTAACTATTTTGATGGATTAGGAACAATTGACATCTTTTGATTGTCTTTTGATTGTAAAAATTCTTATGTTTATGACTTAGATTATTAGCAGTCTAACTTTAAATACATAGCTTATTTTGGACTGTAATGTAACTTACATCTCAAACACATTTGTAGTCACTATATTATTAATGTAAGTTAATTATAGTATCATATTATCTTTACTGACTTTGGCTGATAATTTCCAAGTGTTCCAAATGTCATGTGGCAATAGGATTTGATCATTTCAATATCAATTTAGCTTTAATATATTATTAGTACATAAGTCATAACTTTCTGCATATAATGAAAATGCTCCAGGACAATGAAATAAAAATGAAAAACCTGTGCAGAAGCACGGGTCTCAAACTAGTATATATATATAAGTAAGGTAATTAATAGTATAAAAAATTATTTAGGCTTAAGTGCACTTTTGGTCCCAAAACTATGACAAATGTTTCATTTTGGTCCCATAACTTTTTTGGTTGCAATTTTGGTCCCATAACTCTTTTTGTTGCAATTTTGGTCCCATAACTATGACAAAGGTTTCATTTTGGTCTCATAACTTTTTTTGTTGCAATTTTGGTCCCATAACTTCTCAAAAGGTTCCACTGTTAGTCCCTTGGTGAATTCCATCCATATTTAGCCGTTAAGTATGACGTGACATAGTGACTAGGATCATGATGTGGCAAAATAAGATGAAATGGACTGAAATAGGATCTATATGCAACATATTAAAACTTATCTATACCCAACCACAATATATACAAAGAGTGGTACTTCCTCTTCCTCGTCAGCCCAACGAGACTTCCTCTTCCTCGTTCCGCTTCCCGATTCGTCGTCGCCGCCGCTTTGGTCGTTCAACTCTGGCTGAGGATCCCATCGACTTCGTCGGCGCCTTCTGCTTGAAGTCTCTTCTTCCCCACCAGATTGGTCCCTTTCAGTACCACTCTTTGTATATTTTGTGGTTGGGTATAGATAAGTTTTAATATGTTGCATATAGATCCTATTTCAGTCCATTTCATCTTATTTTGTCACATCATGATCCTAGTTACTATGTCACGTCATACTTAACGGCTAAATATGGATGGAATTCACCAAGGGACTAACAGTGGAACCTTTTGAGAAGTTATGGGACCAAAATTGCAACAAAAAAAGTTATGGGACCAAAATGAAACCTTCGTCATAGTTATGGGACCAAAATTGCAACAAAAAAAGTTATGGGACCAAAATGAAACC
The DNA here is from genome assembly GCA_003254925.1 of Chamaecrista fasciculata. NCBI lineage: Eukaryota > Viridiplantae > Streptophyta > Magnoliopsida > Fabales > Fabaceae > Chamaecrista > Chamaecrista fasciculata. The sequence goes on along the minus strand of QANZ01036525.1, from coordinate 78,315 downwards.
TTTGTCATAGTTATGGGACCAAAATTGCAACAAAAAAAGTTATGGGACCAAAATGAAACCTTTATCATAGTTATGGGACCAAAAATGCACTTAAGCCAATTATTTATAAGCATACATTTATTCAAGATTTGTCATATTTCAACAAAATATCTCATAAGTCATTAAACAATTTTGCTTTAAAATAATTTTCATAAAATATCTCATCTTATTTGAGTGATATATAATTTTTGTTTTCTTCAAAAAAATCGTAAATTTTCATAACAAAATCGTAAAATCGTAGATTCAATAAGATGTAAGATCATAAGATTATACATGTAGAATCAAAATTTAAGTAAAATCTTAATAAATTTAGATTTTACTTAAAATCGAAATCATTTTGTTTAATTAAAATTGTAAATTGGTAGATTTTAAGATTTAAATCGAAATTTTAACAATATAATATCAAATATTAATTTTGTATTTTGAAATATACTTTCCAACTTAAATTTTAAAATTATTTTTAAAAAAAAAATGAAAAAAAAATAGAATACACTTGAAATTTTGTCAAATGATGCGAGCAATAAATACAGAAAATAGAAGTAATCATAATCATAATGTTCTAAAAGGAAAAAGGATTAATCCGCTTAGGAATAGGATTGGTAAACAAAGAGACATTTTAATCATTTATTTAAATTTCATAGTTATCATCATCATATATATAAACACAAAATCAGACTATTCCAAAATTCAACTCTCTCATATCTCAAGAAGATAGCTAATACCATTCTCTCTCTCTCTCTCTCTCCGTCTTTCTCACTCACTAGCCAAGCCGCAGTGAAAAATCACTGAAAAGTGACGGCTGATCGACGGCGATGACCGGCGGTGGAGGTGACGCGCCGCTGCCGCCGGCAGACAATGGCGGCGAGTTCCTTCTCTCTCTTCTCCAAAGACCTCCTCTCCAACCCCAAAATCAATTACAACCACCACTTACAGCAGCAGCGCCGCCGCCGCCGCCGCCGCATCAACAGCAATCTCCGACGCTTGATCCCGCCGTGGCGGTTATAGGTCCGACGATTCCCAACATGCCGCCATGGCAGACTAACGGGAACGATCCCCAACCTCATCTTACGCCTTGGCCTCCTCACGCACTGTCTCCTCATTACCCGCCAAACATGTTCGGGTTGGCCCAAAACCCGTTTCCTCACCCTCGGGTTCCGGCGAACCACTTCCATGGGAATCCGATCCCCGGTGGAAACATCGGAGTTGCTCTTGGCGATGATCTGAGAAGATTAGGGTTTCCAGTTGATCCTACCGGCGGGAATATGATTGATGCTTTTGTTCAGCAACAGAAGCTCCAAGAACATAAGCTGAAGTTTGGTTCATTCCCGACTCATGAAATATCATCCGATGGTGGGTCTTTGCTCAATTTGATGTTCAATGTTGCCAGTGGGCGGGAAGCGGGAGTGAACAGAAGCTATAATGGGTTTGATAGAAATTTACAATTGGATCCTAAACCAACTTCTAATTCTAATGCAAGTGTGAATGTGGTTGGGCATCCAAATCCTGAAGGAAGAAGAGGAAGTGGTCGGGGACACAACTATAGTAATAGTGGGAATTATAGGCCTGAGACAAGGCAACCACCTCCTGGGTTTTCAAACAAGCCCAAGGGAAGAGGAGGCCATTGGGGCTCTGGAACTAGAAGAAGGGGTTCAGAGTTTCATGAGGATGGGGAAGGGGTGAATTATGGTGATTTGAGTGGTAGAAAAGAGAATGTGCACACTGAGAAAGAAAGGGTAGGAAAACAAGCATCAGAAAGAAGTAACAGACGTGGAAATAAATCTAGTGGAGTTGGTCTTCCTGAACAGCTAGATCGCCCTGGGCCACCCACTGGAAGCTACCTCCATTCGGTCTCTGGTTCAGCAATGGAGGAGTTAAGATCCAATTTCCAGAGTAAAACTGTTCTAGATGGTGTTGGAGGTAAATATCAGGGAGTGGTTAGATCAAAGGAGGAGGATGCTACAGATTCTGGCACTGGTGGTGGCGAACAATTTGTGGAATCCATGTTGCCTGAGGACGAGTCTGAAGACAAGAATACCTCAAGGCAGCGTCGTAGCATTCGGGATAAGGTTAGACACAATGTTGATCCTGCATTACGTAATTTTGGTTATTTTTTTGCAGTTTGTATAATAGATATGGATTGTATACCACTCCAAAGAACTCAATTGTGAATCAGATTTCTGCTAAATACTTTAAGAACACATTATCTAGTTTGGGTTTTAACCACAATCCAAATTCTCATTTCAAACCTATTCATAGAACTATTTGTGGACAGATCAAAATTCATGACTTGAATATCGACCTAACCAACTAGCTGCCTCTCATCCAGTATGAGGTTCATACGGGATTTATTAATGTTATAAATATGAAAGGAGTGTTATGTTCAAGCATGTTAGATCATAACTATCATTGATGTGAAAGAAACGGACTGTTAAATTATTAGAATCATGATTTACTGCTTTTATTATCAGGATGTCAGATCAGATTCAAGAGGACAAAGGCTCCTGAGCCAGGGGGAAAGAGCTTATAAAAGACGGATGATATGCCGAAGTGACATCAATAGTCTTAATGTTCCTCTCATGGCACTTTATGAGTCCCTAATACCTCCTGAAGAAGAAAAGGCCAAGCAGAAGCAGTTACTAACTTTACTAGAGAAACTAGTTAGTAAGGAATGGCCAAAAGCAAAGCTTTATCTCTATGGATCGTGTGCTAATTCATTTGGCGTTTCTAAAAGTGACATTGATGTTTGCCTTGCCATTGAGGAAACAGACTTGGACAAGTCTGAGATTTTATTGAAATTGGCTGATATTTTGCAATCGGATAACCTACAAAATGTGCAGGTGAGTAGTCTTGTATTCTACATATTTATTTTTTGAGATTTCAACGTTGGGAACTTGGAGATTTAGTTTAAGCAAGATTCAACAGCCATGCATTATATCAGGATGATCACTGCTATGAAAATTGCATAGGGAGGTGTGATGTCTTTGAATTTTGTCTTGGACGATGAATACACACACTCACACGTATATAAACATTACATGTGCCCTCACGTTCTCTCTCTCACGCGCACACCCACACACACACTCACATATATACACAGTGACTAACAATAACAGGCACAAACACTCAATTGCCTTGTTTATTTTTTCGTTTTTCAAATATTTGTGAAATTTATCGCACTTGATTTTTGACTGATTGCTATTTTTTGTATTTTCAAAATGTTTGTTGTACATTGCCTGGTTTTAGCTATGGTCCCCCTCCTCACCCGTCCCCAAGAATGTCCGTTCACATATTCTTTTGTCTTTACATGGTTATAACTTGTTAAACAAGTACTTGTCATACACTGGGCCCAATTCCCTAGGTGTTGCATCTCCTCTGTTGGTCCTGGAAGTCACCTTCAAGGTGTTGCTTGGATAACCCTTTGTACACCTTTTGTCAAGATGCTCAGAATGCCTGAGTTGGGTTAAAAAATTAGAAGCAAAACAATAGGATTGTAAAGGATATTATGGCTGTCATTCAAGGAAATTCTTTAATGGAGAAATAGAAGTTAAAAGCGCGTGGATTAGTAGTGAGATTTTTTTAAATGAAAGATTAGAAGTCGACAGCAGTGTTAAAAACTCCTTTGAAGCATCTGTTAGGTTATGTGCAAGTTTAGTGGCTTGCTTCACTCCCATTTGTACTTCACCTTGTGCCTTGACTATTTAACAACTATGCTTTAGGTTGCAATACACGTTTCTCCCTACTTATCTTTGTTGCAAATGTAAAAGTAGCATCTAGTATGTGTTGCACTTATGTGTGTTGAATAGAATGTTAATCTGTGGCCTGGGGGATTGTCTCCTGTCAAACCTCATTTTACTGTCATTGTTGAAGTCTGCATCTCAGCTAATTGCTATGAAATTTTTTTAATCTACTTTTATTTTAAATACAATTTGATAATCACCAACATTTCTGTGTAAGCCCAACATGATAATGTGTCTATGAACTACATTGAGTAGTGAGTAGTTTGAGAGATATATGCTTGAAAAATTAACTGGTATAAGTAAATGGTTCAAGTTGCAGGCATTCTTTGTACATGATTTGAATGTTCTTCTGTATTGATCCTTTCCCTGAGGGAAGTTGAGTGCTGTTGGGTTATTTCTCATGTATATATAAAAATTATTAAAATTTACACGTTTTTAAACTATATATACAGGCATTGACACGAGCCAGGGTTCCTATTGTAAAGCTTATGGATCCTGTGACAGGAATCTCCTGTGACATTTGCATTAACAATCTCCTGGCTGTTGTGAATACAAAGCTTCTTCGGGATTATGCACAAATAGATGGAAGGCTGCGGCAGTTGGCTTTTATTATCAAACATTGGGCCAAGTCAAGAGGAGTTAATGAAACTTACCAAGGGACCTTATCAAGCTATGCGTAAGTAGTGGGTTTTTTGTTTTCCTTGCCTTTTTTTTTTTAATATTCTTGTTATAATCCCTAATAGATCTTGCTTGACCTTCATCTATTTTAGTTTAAGTTGCTTTATATGTATGAGGAGAAAATTGATTAGCTATATGATTTAATAAATGAGGTACATAAAATTGTGGTGCAAAATCTTTTGCTGTTTTTCAGGTACGTTTTGATGTGCATTCATTTCTTACAACAAAGGAGACCTGCTATACTTCCATGCTTACAGGTGTGTACTTTTTGTCACGTTTTGATCAATGCTAGATTAGAAGGTACCCTCTCTGAAAGATTTTTGAGCTGACCACCATGGTCACTGAACCAATGCTTTTAAGAATGCATAAATATAAACAATTAAAAGGTAAATGCATTATTGGCTGTTGTATATGATGATTTGTTGGACATGGAATCGTGTAACCTAGATATTGTCTTTATTTATTATTTGATGATGTGTGCTGGCTGGCTGCTTGACTCAAAAAGGCGAGGTATTGAATTGAGACGAGTTAGTTCTGTGTAGTAACTCTGAAACTTATGAACTGGAAAGCACAACCTAGTTTTGGGATGACAATTAATATTATACCATGTAAACTGAATTTATCTTAACATTCCCTAAACTTCTAGTTTAAATTGGATAGAATAGTAGGTGGCTTGCTAGCATCATAAACATAATATCTTGAATTCTCATTGTCCTAACTTAAGAAATGTGAGCTAAATAAATGAACTGAGATACTTAAGATAAGTTGTTATGGGGCTTGGATTATTAGTTGATGATATTGAGACATCAAACAGTATTTTCCATGTCTATGGGGCTTGGGGTACCTTGTACTTAAAGTTGCACTTGTGTAGCATCCTGGGTGATAAATTTTTTATTTGCTGGATGGAATCCAAGCCTGAAATCGATAGCAAAAAGATTTTAGTGGATTAAAAGCACCTGAATACAGATTTTCTATTGGATTCAATTCCAACTCAATGGTCCAGGAGTGGTTACCCAAGCATGGCACTAGGGCAACCTATGGTGCAAGTTGCACTATAAGTTTTAACCTATGGCACATTGTTATTCATCTGAAACTTACAGAGGCTAAAGTAGGATAATACATGTTATGAAACGTTGCAGTACAAATATGGTTTGATGTTTGAGACATGGAATAGTTGAATTTTTTCTTTAGCAAATTGCTGCATGCATCTCTTAGTCTACTGAAAATCACACCTGACAGTTGGAAAGTTGAAACTTTAAGTTAAAACTGAAATTGGGGAGTACTGGCGTCTGCTGAAGTAGCACTTGTTTATTCTATTGATCAACAATTACCCAGTTCAGATTGTCACATATACCCTGTTCTCTCTCTCTCTCTCTGAAGACTCTAGAAATTCACCATTAGATTCCAATATTAATCTTTGATCATACATTAACTATATTCTCAACTAGCCGGTTAGTAAAATTGTAGATAAGTTTGTGCTCGGGTGTTTTTTCTGCTTGTATATTGGTGTGGCAAATAATTTTGTTGAGTGATTGTTTTTCAAACTGGTCATATTTTTGGTTCTTCCCTGTAAAGCTTGCAATTTTGTAATTCATTAAAGTGTTCTTTTTTAATTTTCTCTTTTCTCTATTTAGGAGATGGAGGCTACATACTCTGTGACTGTGGATGATATTGAATGTGCTTTCTTTGATGAAGTTGAAAAACTACATGATTTTGGACGCCACAACAGGGAAACTATTGGTCAACTTGTCTGGGGATTTTTCTATTATTGGGCATATTGTCACGATTATACAAATGCAGTTATCTCTGTACGTACAGGAACCATAATCAGGTAAGAGCACGGTGTAATTAGTGTGTTTCTTAGTAGTAACCTTTATTTAATTGTGCAAATACTGAAATATGCTACATCTTTTCAAGAATTAAACTGTTCCTGCTCCTTGGTTGCCTGATTAGTTGACAATTTGATAACAAACAAAAAAAAAATCTTTTTGTTTCTCTTGATAACTATGAGTTCTGGCTTCCTTGTACAATTTTGGTGGTTAAGGGCGTTGGTTTTCTTTTTGTTGGAATATATAAAGGCTTTGTTTAGATAAATCATCATCATTTTCAAACATAGATTTGGACAAGACTCTTATTGAATGTACTATGATTCTTCCCTTTTATTTTATTTCTTTTCCCTCTTTTTTGTGTAGTAAGCGAGAAAAAGACTGGACAAGGAGGATTGGTAATGATCGCCATTTGATATGCATAGAGGATCCTTTTGAAACATCTCATGATCTGGGTCGTGTGGTCGACAAATTTAGCATCAAAGTTATCAGAGAAGAGTTTGAACGTGCTGCTTATATACTTCAATATGAATCTAATCCATGTGCTAAACTCTTCGAACCTTATGTTCCTAGATGATGACTGAGTAGGTACTTGTTTTGAATGTAGATTTTAGATGAGTTAATGGAGACAGCATGTAAAGGTTTTTTTTGCCAAATATCATGGTCAATCTTGAGCATGTCTATAAGTGTATTTATTATTAGGGTTTAAGTTTTTTTTTTTTTGAATGTCTCCCTTGTATAAAGGACTTTTGGCCATCTTGATATTGAATTTAAAAGGCAAGAATTACTGTTATGCAGGAAAATGTTTTGTTTTTTTGTTTTCTCCAAGCTTATACTCATTAATGAAATTATCATAGTATGGTGAGCTTTTCTCTGAAGTTCATTCTTATTCATGCGTTGTGAAGAATTGTAGGATTAATCTGTTAGATGTTTGTAGCTCAACTTTATGGCGAGAGATTGACTTTACCAGATATTGAGTTTGTTGTTCATAATTTCTCACTGAATAATTTATAAGTTTAATTGTAATCTCCAAAGATAAAACCCTAATTAGAAGAAAGGTTTATGCGTGCTTTATTTTGAAAAGTAACATGTTTGCTAATCTGAGATCAATTTTTAATTTTGATTACATGTTTACATCTAGTTCTTATACTTTCATTAAACCTATATTTTAATCCGGAAGTTTTACAATACATAAAATTGAACATGTCACTCAACTACTTGATAAAAAAAAACATGTCACTCCACTTTGAAGTTCTAAGTTCAGTAGAGATCAAATTTTAGGTTGTCAATACCACAAATTGAAAAGCAACATGTAGAGTTGGAGATTTTATGCGTGCTTTATTTTGAAAAGCAACATGTAATCAAAATTAAAAATTGATCTCAGAACTAATCAACATAAAATTACAACACAACTTATCCAGTGATTATTCCAACACCGCAGATTTCACCCCACAGTAGAAAAAAGTAAATATATAAATATAGTGCTGAAGATGAAACTGGCTAAGCTCTAAGCTCTAGGTTCTAACATCGCTTTCTACCAAATTTCTCTTCTATGTTACAGAGATTTTGAAAATTAAAGATTGAAAATCTTAACAACATATTTCCTTCAACTTTGATATTGATTTTCTGCACCAAACAATGAAATCAAAATCTTAGGCTAACTCTTGGATCAGATGATTAGTCTAAGGGAATAAAGGCTGGTAATGAAGCCCCAAGTTTTCTGGAAATCCCAGCATCACATTAAGGTTCTGTAATGCTTGACCAGAAGCTCCCTTCACTAAGTTATCAATCTGCAATAACAATTGACATAGTGAGAAGCCAAACGTAAATAAGATTTTACCTAAAAAGAAAGTAGTGTTATTGAAAAAGGAACTAAAACTTACAACAGATATAATGATTGCTCTTCCAGGAATTCGATCAGGAAAAACATTGATCAAACAGTAGTTAGTTCCTCTAACGCTATGGGTTCGAGGGATGGCTCCATTTTCCAAGAGCACAACAAATTCTTCATCCTGTAAAGAACCAGGGGGATTAACAACAAATACCACTTCAAACAAAGCCAATAAGTCATGCTTGTAAAAACTAGGCAGTATGAGGAAATATAGGTTAAGGAAACATTTGGTATCTCAGGTTGTATGGAAGCAAAGAGTTCAATGATAAAACATTTTAGCTTAAACAATGAAGAATAATCTTTAAGTAACCAGTTCCAGATCTGCATATATTATACATGCATGTCAAATTGTGGTTATGAGTAGTAACATATAAAAATATAACCTCATAGGATTGCTTCAGATGCTGGTACAAGTCTTCAATCCTTACTCCCGGAGCCATCTCCACATAGATAGTTGATTGCATGCCACGGATCTAGAAGACGGAAACAGAGACAACGTTGTAAATTTCATTAATAGGCCAAAGGAAAATATTACAGAATAGAGAAATCCCAGCTGCAAGTCTTACCATTGGCATTAGGTGTGGGGTGAAACTAATGGTTACGTTTGAACGTGCAGCATCAGCGAGTCCTTGTTCAGTTTCTGGAACTGCAATTCACAAAGTAGGATTCTTGTTAAAGGGACAGGCCATATTAATAGACTAGCTTGTCAGAGTTATTAAATAACATGCCATTTATGTCAAAAACTATGATGCACTGATGAAGTAAAGTTACCATGGCGATGCCGGGTAACACCATATGAATTGATTCCTTCAGCTACTTCTGTGTACAATAAATTTTCTTTTGCACTGCGCCCTGAAACAATGAACCAAGTTGCAGAAACACTACAGATGTCTGGATGGATAGTTAGGATACAAAATAAGAGGTGCCTCAAATTCCTAACCTGCTCCACTTACACCCGATTTAGCATCAATAATGATATTCTTAGTCCCAATGAGATTTGCCTGCAAGCCAAAGAAAATCAGAAACTAGACTGAACGATATCTGTATTTAAAACAGATAGTTAAAACTTAAAAGCTATCCCAAGAGCCCTAACTAATACATCCCCACTGATTTTCTTTCACTCAGATAATTCATATACTCTAAGTAGTCAGATATGAAACACATGTTTAGTAATTAATACATGCATCCATAGCAGAAAAGGGGTCATGTATCATCTGTACCCCTGGATAACTTCCAGGATCCACCAATGAACTGTATAGTGGCCGGAACTCAATAATATATGAAGATTCGCTGTGCAAAAATCCCCTGAAATTTAAAAAGTGACAAAAGACCCAAAGACCCCTTTTGTTAAGATTTTTATTGAAAAAAAAAATCAATTTTTTTAATAACTTCATGGTTGTTGCATTTTATATTGATCCAAAATTGAAACGAACTATTGTAGTATTTAATAGTAGCAGCACTGATCCGCGGAGGATTAGTCGTTGGCCTGTCGGGCTAGGGGATACCTTGGGAAACCGAAAAAAAAGTATTTAATAAATTTTTGTTTTTTGATTTTTTTCAATGAAAACTTTAACAAAAAGGGTTAGTCACTGTTTACCCTTAAATGGAGGACCCGCGACGGAGGGATTAGTCATTGTTTCCGACGGTGGATACCCTTGGTTTATACCAAAAAAGGGTTATTTGGAGAAAATCAAAAGTTTAGGGTTTTTTTGCACAATAACTAAAATTCATGGTGTGAGGTTTATGCATTTTAATTTTTAGCCATAAATCCAACCCAGCACATAGCATGGAATGTGCTGCAAAATAAGCACACTAACCTTTATTAGTGGGACAAGAGGAAGTTGAATGGATGTTGGATAGCAACCAGGATTAGCAACAAGACGTGCATCTTTTATTTCCTTCCTTGCAATCTCTGTCAGTCCATATACAGCTTCTTTCTGGGTACAGATAATTAAATACTATTCAGCATGAAGAAAAGAGAAACAAGTGTCGTTTTCTGCATTACAAATTTTTGAAAAAAATAAAAACCTTCAAAATTAAATCTTCAGTTTGAACATGACCACGTCCTTATAGTAGCAGTTTAAGGGTTAATGTTCAAATCACAAAAGCAACCAGAAATTACTGCAAACCTCCCAGTAGAAAAAGAATTCCCACCTGCAACTCTGGTGCTCTGTGTGGCTGACCATACCACTCTTCATACTCAGAGATATCTCGTAGGCGAAAGTCCTAAAATAAGTCTGATTTACAATTCTGATAGGAGACATAATATACTAATTCCATAGGGTGAAAAGAAAACATTAAAATCAGAGAAAAACAATTCTATCAAAAACATACTGCAGATAGATCAACAATCTTCAAGTGCTTGGGAAGGCCTTTAATTATTTCCTGGAAATTGAAAAAATAAACCAAAACTCAAGATTGGTTAAAATTATTGAGAGAAAACAAACTCTTCATTAACACATGCGTTTTCTTAGGAGAAAGATAAGCATTGTCTAGTATTTTGTCAGTCAAATCAGTACACTAAAAAGTCATGAGAACAAACCTGAGTGGTTCCATGAGGCAAACAACAAAATACAGCTTCCACATCAGAAAAATTTGCATCCTTAATAGCAATCAAGTCAGGCAAATTCTGCAAATATGAGTTCAATCAGAATTTATAATTAATGTGGCAAAGTATGCAAAGATATATGTCAGAATCAGCAGTTTTCCGATGACCCTAAATCAAAATCATGCAATGGGAGTTGCACAAGGAAATGATTATTTAAATGGTTACCAACCTGCATTACAGAGTAAAATCCAAAGATTTATGCAGAATTATAATTCCAAGAAATAAAACAGAAGAATACTATATGCCTGATAAATATGGCTAAATATGTCAAATATGAAAACGTCATACCTGTGTGACCAAATGTGGGAATACAGATGCAATTGGCTGTCCAGCTTTCCTATCGGCAGTCATTAAAGAAACCCTAAATTGTGGATGATTCGCCAAAAGCCGAAGAACCTAACATAATAGTATCACACGTTTGCAACACATTATTACAAGGTTAAACTGTTAGCTAATGTCAAAACAGTGGAGTGCTATTGATATGTATATGCTAGGAAGTTTACCTCAGCACCAGTGTAGCCACTAGCTCCAAGAACACCAATACTAACTGTATTTTGCGAAGTATGGTTTCCAGACTTTATCGAACATCTAACCATCTGTTTTCTTTCATTTCGCTTCCTCAAATTGGATATCTTCTCGACCCAAGAACGGTAACATTATAACAAATAAACATCCACAAATTTTCTACTGTTAAACTCCAAATCATTCCAGAAGAATGAACTTTGAAAGAATAAACACATTACACAAAAATAGACTTTGAAACTAAAAAAGAAAACTAATATTTTGGTCCGTGAATTATCAAGTTTATTTAGCTTTAATCCTAAAAAATTAGTGAACACACAAGTTAGTTAGTAAATGCATGTGCATTTACTAATTCTCTCGAACTAAAGCTAAACTGACTAATTAATTCAGCAAACAGATTCTTTATTTGCTCTAGAAAAATGGGGAAAAAAAGAAAGAAAGAAAGAAGGTCTCACGGACAAAATCTCCCGAGTTATAAATCATGAAAACAGTTATAATAAGAAAAACAAGAAAACTAAACACACCATGGTTCACTATGAATTTACAGGGAAGCCAAGAAAACATCCAAAGTACCTTCCACAAGCAGCCTCTGTCAGTACAAATCGAACCGAAAGCTGTAGCGCTCATTTTGATCAACAGCTACGAAGTCCTAAAACAGAGAATCAGCCGCCAGCAAATTTCACTCACCCATTGCACATAAACACACAGACCCAATAAATCATTACCTGTGAATCTGAAATTCTTCACAATGTGGAATATCTATTTCGAGGGTAAGTATGAAAAAACGAGAATCAGAAGCTGCTATTAAGGCAAAATGTTAAGCTTTAAGAAATTAATGGGCGCAAGAATAAATATTATTTCAAACTTAGCATACTCCTCTATTACAGTGTAGTGACTAGCAACGAAATGAAGGAAACAGCAACGTTTTGGAGATTAAGGGGTGCTTCAGGCGTGCTTACGTGGTGGTGGGTGGCCGGCGGCGGGCGACTAGAGTGGTGATCCGATGAGTGAAGGTTGGAAGAAGAAGAAGAAGGAAAAGCGCAGAAGAACAATACTGCCAAAACCAAAAAGCTACTTTTGCATAAATTATAGGAAAAACGCTAATTTCCCCTCCAAATTTTATATTAATTATCAATTTTGTCCTCAATCTTTTTTTTATTGTTAATTTCGTCATAATATTTTACATTTTGGTCAATTTTATCATTTGACTAACGTTTTTCAATAAATTAGATGCAAACTGTATCATGTTTTTCAATCTAATTTAAGATTTGAGTTTATTTTTCTATCAATTTTATATTGAGTAAACTATCAAATTGGTCCCTGGATTATTNAAAGATTAAAAATTATAAATTAAAATGATAAAAATTAAATTATTAATTCGTATATCTTTCATTTTTAATATGTTTACATTGAAAAAAAAAACTAACCAAAGCATTGTCAAAGAATTTGTTTACTTTGAATTCAAAAAAAAATTAAAATGCAAGTTAATTTTATAAATTATTGTGGTTTTTTAAGTTGTTATTGTTTATTTATTTTCCAATAATTTTTACATTAACCAGAACTAAAAATATCATAAACATTCATTTTTACCCAACTGATCGAATGGATGCAAAAGACAAAACTATAAAGCTAATGCATAAAAAAGTGTGCTAAAGACAAAAAAAATCAATAAAGTTCGTCAATTGTCAAGAGCACATTATTATATAGACGGGAATGGATCATCTCCAGTATTTTCTCTCTTAATTCTCTCCATTTTATTCAATCACATCCATTCAAGTAATCTAATTGCTACAACACAAGCCACGTCGCCCTTACATCAAATCAAGCCTTTTTTTTGTTTTTTTTTTCTAATGCCACCTGAAACGCACATGCACATGCACATATGAATGGAGGGAATTAATTTACTTGACTAAAACCTTATTTTGGTCCCTCACATATTATATTTTTCTCAATTTGGTCCTTAAATTTTGCTTCTCAATTTGGTCTCTTACAAATGTTTTTGTTATCAAAGTTAGTCCCTCTATTGAATTTTTAACAGAGTTGGTGGTGTGACAAGTTAAATGATGATAGAGGGATTAACTTTAATTATAGGCAAAAGACTTCTCGGTGCCCCTAACGTTTGGGGTCAGTTTCAGTTATGCCCCTAACGTTTATTTTGTGTCAGTTATGTCCCCAATGTTTCACATTGGTGTCAATTATACCCTAACCTCAATTTTTTTGGGCCAAAGTCTTATTTTGGCCCCTCAAATTTGCTCAAAGTTCCGTTTTGGTCCCTTAACTCAAAGAATCATCATCTTCACTATCACTACCACCACACCACCACCACCACCATCATCGGAAGCACTGTTCACCCGCCGGAAAAACTCCATTTTTGCACCATCCTAAGCTCCGCTATGTTCAGCTCTTTCACGAGTTTTGATTACAGGACACCATACAATCAATTTCATGTATTAATTTTTAAGATTGAACTAAAAAACACACAAAAGTCGAAGAACACATACCATAACGAACCCTAACTAGACCGTTTTAATTTGAAAAACTCAAAAAAAAAAGTTTTTCTTCAAACTTTGTTTGGGGAAAATGGTCTTTAGATTTCAGAAATAAAACCCCAACAACTAATTTCAAGAAACATACACGATTGAGCCAAAATCGAGCTTTTTCTTCAAACTTTGTTTTGGTTCGTGTTCTTCGCCTTTTGTGTGTTTTTGAGTTCAATCTTAGAAATTAATATATAAAATCGATTGTATGGTGTCCTGTAAACAAAACTCGTGAAAGAGATGAATAAAACGGAGCTCAAGATAGTGCGAAAATGGAGTTTTTCCGGCGGGTAAACAGTACTTTTGATGGTGGTGGTTGTGGTGGTGGTGAAGATGATGATTCTTTGAGTTGAGGGACCAAAACGAAACTTTGAGCAAACTTGAGGGACCAAAAAAATGTTGAGGTTAGGGTATAATTGAGTAATTGACACCAATGTGAAACGTTGGGGGCATAACTGACACAAAATAAACGTTAGAGGCATAACTGAAACTGACCTCAAATGTTAGAGGCGCCAAGAAGTCTTTTGCCTTAATTATAATAATGCCACAGTATCAACTTCGTTAAAAATTTGATGGAAGGAGTAACTTTAATAACCAAAATATTTTTTAGGGATTAAATTAAGAAAGTAAATTTAAACAGGACCAAATTGTAAAACCTTATTTTGGTCCCTCACATATTATATGTTTCTCAATTTGGTCCTTCTTAAAATTTGCTTCTCAATTTGGTCTCTTATAAATGTTTTTGTTATTAAAGTTAGTTCCTCCATTCACTTTTTAACAGAGTTAGTAATGTGTCAAGTTAAATGATGATAGAGAGATTAACTTTAATTATAATAGTGCCCCAATATCAACTTCATTAAAAATTTGATGGAAGGAGTAATTTTAATAACATAAATATTTTTGAAGGATTAAATTGAGAAAGAAAAATTAAACAGGACCTAACTGAAAAAAAAAAAAAAGTAATACTTATCATTTAACTTGACACATCATCAACTCTGTTAAAAATTAAATGGAGGGACTAACTTTGATAACAAAAACATTTGTAAGAGACCAAATTGAGAAGCAAATTTTAAGAAGGACCAAATTGAGAAAAGATAATATGTGAGGGATCAAAATAAGGTTCTAGTCAAGAAAATTCCCTCCATTCAAATTTCAATGTGCATGTGTGTGTGCGTTTCAGGCATAGTGCAAAAAACCGGACCGGCAATTGACCAGTCGAAGGGCTCGAGTCACTGGTTCAATAGTTCAACCGCTGGGTCACTGGTTCAACCAGTTAAGCCGGTTTACTTAAAAAATATATTTTCAAATGAGTAAACTACCAAATTGGTCCCTAGATTATTGGCTCGCTGACAGATTGGTCCTCGAATTTAAGAAATTGACAAATAGGTCCCCGAAATTTTCTAACGAGTCAAATAAGTCCCCGAATAACATGCACAGAAGGACTTATTTGACAAATGTTAGAAAAATTCGGGGACCTATTTGACTCGTTAGAAAAATTTGAGGACCTATTTGTCAATTTTTTAAATTTGGGGACCAATCTGTTAGCGAGTCAATAATCCAGGGACCAATTTAGTAGTTTACTCATTTTCAAATATACATATTCATCAAATACACTTTAATATCTTACAATAATTTAAATATAAAGTAAAATTTAAACATAACCATAGGTCCATCACATATAATAAGTGGTAAATATTTAAGTCACACTACATAAAACTTAAATTTAAAACATAACCACATCAAACAAGTCTTGAAACTAAAAAATAATTGTATTAACAAACACATGTGCTGGTGTAGTGGTATTTCCCTTCCCATTTGTGTATTGGGTACTGGGTTCGAATCCTGACCGCAACAATTTTGTCAAAATTCCGGTACATGTCCGGTTCAATGAAGGCGGTTCACTTCCGGGTCACCCGAGTCAGCAAAAAATCGACAGTTCAAACCGCTTTGAAAGAGGGTTGATTGCAAAACGGTCTAAGGAGGTGAACCAGACCGGCTCACTGGCCGGTTCGGCGGTTTCCGGTTTGAACCGGCTGGTCCGGTCCGGTTCTTCAAACTATGGTTTCAGGTGGCATTTGAAATTTAAAAAAAAAACAAAAGGAAAAAAGGCCTGATTTGATGCTAGGGGCGACGTGGCTCTTTTTGTAGCGGTCAGATTACTTGAATGGATGTGATTGAATAAAATGGAGAGAATGAAGAGAGAAAATACTGGAGATGATCCATTCCCATAGACAGACATGTTTTCAAATTGGGATTCTCTTCAAGATGGGATATTCTGGGTATCTACAAGAGTATAAGGGATGTCAATGGACAAAATCATTATTTTAATTCATTCTAGACAGTTATTGGATTTTGCTTTGTTTGAATCTTTTTAGAGCCACTTCATTTTTTGGATTCCCAATCATCTATATTTCTTTGATCCATGGTTTTATTGGTATAGCTGACCATTTAGTCCTGGCCAATGACATAATTATACTTGCAAAAAATGATCAATTGATAAGCATCCATCGTAAATTGTTGCCTTTAAAAAATGGTATGTTCCATCAGTTCAATGTTTAAATCTTTATTTAGTAATGGCTGTTCAGTTAGTTCTTGATGCCTCTGCTCAAATATCAATAAATTGAAAATAATATAATTTTCTAAAATCTAAAATCTAAAATCTAAAATCTCCATTGAATCAGCAGTAACTCAGTGGATTCACTAAACTTCAGCAAAAGATGTAACAGAACTAGCATTCCATAGTCTACATCATGAAAAATCTCCATTGAAACATTTCATTTGCTAATTCATACATGTATATAATGAAAATTAAAACTCATACAAAACATACACACAGACAAACAAACAAACGAGCATTCAGTTTAAGAATAACCTACATTTCATTTTCATCAGTACCTTTTGATGATTCAGTTTCATATCAGTAAATCACAAATCTTCCCAGACTTCAGCTCCTACACAATCTCAATATTCTTATTGAGTCTCCATGTAAAACGTGTATTTAGTACAACAAGGACAACCAAAAACGTACTAAATGTTTCGAGTGTATATCTAAAATAACAATCAAAGTATAGTTAATACAAATGAAGTGTCATGTGCAAGAACAGGTACTTTACATATTCATAAAAGATATTTGGAATGTAGACACATTGATGTAACACATTAACGATGAATTCAAGCAACTTCAATATATTTTTGTCAGTTTAAGATAAAAGGAGTGATGAAACTCCTTAAAGATCCTCAATACTCTGCTCCACATAATTTGTTTAGCAAGAAGGGAGATTTATACATTACTGAAAAAACAAATCAACCAATAGTTCTCCAATTCCATTTTTTCTCTGCATCATTAATATTCCTAAAAAGCTCCATTCCAAGGACTGCAATTAAAAACATGAATTGACGGACAACATTGGCAAGAGTATGTACCATATCCAATCTGAGAAACGAATCTATTATTGAGAGAAAATTGCCACAGTAGCTTGAATTTCTAAAGCTATTGAAAAAAGTAAGAAACATGAATTAATAACAATAACCAATCAAAATATGCCATTTCTATTTGTGAAAAAAAGAAAAAGAATCCAGTCAACTACAGAGAGACCGTTAAGTGATACATAATCATTTTACTTACCTAAAGAATACATATTAGGACCAAAATCAGATTTTAAACAACGATTGGGATTCAGTTTGCTCATGAAGCATCAGCATAAATATTAATAACTTGAAAATAATAGAATTTGCTAAAATGCTAAAACTCAACGATTTGACTATTATCTACATAATCAACTTCAGCAAAGGCATATCAAAATAAACATCCATTAGTCTATATCGTCCAAAATCTCCAATGAATCAGCAGTTATTGCTTGATTTATTCAACTTCAGCAAAGGCATAGCAAAACTAACATCCTATAGTCTACATCAAAAATCAACATTGAAACACTTTTGCTGATTTAAATCAGTGAATCTCCTCCAGAATTTGATGTTAACACAATCTCCTTGAAGTGGTGTGTTTGAAGGAAAAAAGCAACGTTAGTACAGCAGAGAAACAAATTCATAAATACATACAATGGAAAACAAATTCATACAAACAAGTGAGTGTGTGTGTGTCTACACACACAAACACACACGCAAACAGAAGTGCATTCAGTAGTTTACATTATGGCAAACCTCCATTTCATCACCACCTTCTCTGTTGATTCAGTTTCATATCAGTAAATCCCAAAATCTGCTCAGAGTTCAATTATTACACAATCTCAATTTTAATCGTGTGTCTTTATGCAAAAAGTATTGTTAATACAACCAGGGCAAAACCTCCATATTTAAAATTGCTCACAAACATTTTCTGCAACCGCAGTACCTCTCTATGCTTAAATCCATTATAGAGAAAGCATCAAGTAACATAAAAAATGATATACAAGAAACAATGAATGCTTAGGTGGACACTGGTACACATCAACATCGATAGAGTCCGAATGTAATTTAAAGTATCGCATTATATCATATAAAAGTGTCCAACATGTTTCAAAAACAGGCATCGCTCCTTTTATGAAGAGTTCACGCCTTATAGATCATAATTGTGAATAGTAATAATCTCTAAACCTCCAATGAAGGTCCAAGGTAGTAAATGTAACAAGTCAGCAAAGTTTGTTGAATCAAAATTTAAACATCCACAGTACTTAAATGGCAAAGACTAATGAGGTGCAAAATGAGGCTGACTAACACAAGACTATATATTAAAAGTTCCATGAAAAACACTTGCGAGCATTTCTTCACATGATCTTACATGTTCATATTTTCTTCATATAGCTTTAATAGCTGATAATCATGCCCCTCAAAACATTCCACAAATCTTTTTAGGAACATCTTTTCAGGAATAATAAATGGACAGAGTAAGCTATCATTCTTGTTTCTTAGACTTTTCGAGAGAAGAAACTGCAAAACCAAAGCCCTTGGGATAATCCTTTTCTTCAAGCTAAATCCAAACATCATTGGTCCTTCGACAAGGACCAAAGGATCCCATCCTAACTGGTTGACCCAAAAACTCATAACTGCATCTATTTTATCCTTGGATGCCAGCATACATTGCGGTTGCTTCCTAAATGCTTCCAAACATGCTTCTTCGGACCACCCCCACTTCTTATAGACATCAACTTTGGCTTCCCACTGAGATTGGCTCAAACACAGTTTAGCTTTCAATGCCAAAAAGAATGTTGATTGCAAAGGATTAAATCCCAAAGCCTTAACTTCCTCTACAGCCTTCACAAGATCATTTGGCGGGGTTTGTATAATTGCACTTGCTCTCTGACCAAGTATGCGAGCAATGATTAACTCTGTCACTCCATTCTCAAGCAACAATTTGACACTTGGTGCCAAATTGTTGACATACATAATAGGTGTATATGCTTTTATACAATCCATGGTGGCCTCATCAGATAGAAAAAACCCTTTTAGAAAATCAAATGTGGGGATTAAATGATTCTCCAAGCTTCTCCGTAGGAAAAACGGGCTCTTAGTCGTCATCGAGACAATGTCAGAGGTAGAAGCACCTTTGGAGTGGAAGAATTCAAACTTGGGCAAAATTGTTTTATTGGGGTGGTAGGAAAGCAACCATGGAGCCCTTCTAATGATATCCTTAATCTGAGACTCAGAGAAGCCGTGGTTTCGGAAGAAGCTGACAACCGAATCCGGCTTCTCTGAGGTCTCAAAACGAACTTGCTTGGAAGCATTTAAAGCAGTTTGAGGGGAGAAACCAAAATTGTTTACGAGGTACGATACAGTATACGAGTGTTTACCTGAAGAAGCGATTGCATTTGTTGTGTAATTGAGAGCGAATGCCGACGATGGATGGTGTAGTAAAATAGAACGGTATTGTGAGGTTGGTGAAGACGACGATGATGTAGTTACGAATGCGATACCCTTCAGATACAGAAGGGCTTTGCGACATTGCGATTTAGAAATGAGCTTCGACATCAGATTTCAGCAGCAAAAGGAAGGAACATACCGCGATTTTCTTATTAGGGTTTGTTTGCATTGCGTGAAAGAGTCGATGCAAGAATCTCGAAATCCAACATTAAATCAAAGCCACATTCAATTGAAGACTTCACCAGAAACGCCCCGTTTCATGCATATCCCAATTCCATTACTTCCAGACTTCATTTTCATTCTGTTATGCTAGTTCTCGTCTCCTAGGAAGCCATAACAGACGATGCAGGTTTTTTTTTTTTAAAGTACTAATTTATTCATCAAACTTTCTATTTAACTGTACACCATAGGCCCGACACGGCCCGGGTCCGAGTCTAGTGTCTCTAGACCCGGTCTGACTCGAGTTATCCTCATTTTTTTTAGAAAAAAAATAAATTTTTTATTGTACATATTTATATTTTATATCACTAAATATTTTTTTAATTGTAAGAAATACATATCTATTATTATTTTTATCATTTTTATATTAAGAATATACATAAAATATATATTTAATCTCACTTAACTTAACATTTTTTTAACAATTAAGTCAAATTAAATGCCTTTATTAATAACAACATCATTATATTAATTCAAAATTAATTGTTTTATCAATATATACAAGTTAAAATAAATATAGAATGAATAAAAATTTTTTAAAAAAAAATTATTGGCCCGGCCGGACCCGGTGACCCGGGCCGGCCAAAAACCCGGGCTAGCTCGTGTACACCCCTACCAAAATATGAAACATTTGGGACAAAATTGACAGAAAAAAAAGATTAGGGACAAAAGTGACAGTTGGTGTAAAGTTTGGGGACGAAATTAGTACTTTTGCCTTTATTTTCTAGCAAACTATGGGCTTTTGGGTGATTGGTGCTGCCCAAATCTGTGGTCCAACTTCTGGGTGGCATACTGAAAGTCTTTATGCCATGGTTCAAAGCAAAGGCCTTGTGGTGTTTTTTTGTGTAATTATTTTTTATATTAAGATTTCGGACTATTCGACCAAAAAAAAAATTTGGGACTACACTTTTTTAGAAGTTATAAGATAAGATAAGATAATCAAATGGTTTTTTTAGAGGTTATTTTAAGTACTTTATTATATACGAGTTACTCCTATGAGTGAATTTATTCTCTTTTTCTTTCATATATAATGTGTAACATCCCAAATTTTAAAGGTCAAAGTTCTATTTTGGTCTCCCAATTATGCTCAGTGTTTCAAATTGGTCCTCCAGTTATTTTTCATTCCATATTGATCCCCCAGTTATGCAAAACTTGGCAAAGTTGGTCCATCTAATAGTTTTCATCCATTTTTCTTTTAAAAAAAAGATAAAATTGATTTTTAACTCCTAAAAGTTTAAATTTTTTGCATCAAGGACCTTTTTCTCTATAATAGAACCAAAATGTAAGAGAAAAGAAATAATGGGGGGTTTTAGTTTATTTCACAAAAAAAAAAACTTTTCTCTCTCCGTCTCTCTCTGCGGCAAGAGTAACGCCACATATTCAGCATCTGATGGTTTCGGACTTTCGGTACAGATTCTTCTAAGCTTAACAGTATCAAACCTCCATGGTTGGAAATCCGGCAAGACCCGCCAGACTGGAGCACCGGAAACGGCGGCGACGAGATTATTCCGGCAATTATCGAGAGGAAAGCGAATAGCGTGGAGCTTCCGTTTTCGCTTCGAATTGTAAAGAAAAAATTGCAGTGGAAAGAAGGTTTTAGAGATGCAGGGGAATCCGCTTGTTGTTCCGCCGCCACCGTACACGGCGGCGGCGCCGGTTCGCACTCTTCCAAACCAGATCAGGCGCACTAACACGCCAATCAAGGTCATTCCGGTGGGTACGGGGATTATATGAAATTGGCTCAAGAATTTATGAAGTCGTATTCGGGATCTGATTCAAAAACAACGTCACATGGTCATGGACATGGACATTCCCCTGCCGAAGCGGAGACGGCGATGACGGTGGATATGGGGATTACTTGAAGATGGCCGAAGGGTTCTTGAAGAAGTGAAAGTATTCGATGAATTGTTAATGCCATGGGATATATATATATTAGTATTAGGGATTGTGAAATCTGTGTGCACTTTTTTTAATTAATTCTTCGTAGGCTTTCTTCTTCATTTTGTAGAATTAGATTGTTGAACTTGAAGATGATTTAGTTGACCCTCTTCTTCATCTTTCTTTGGAGCTATATATGTTAATTTCACCATGGCTAAACCATNTAACTGGGGGACCAATATGGAACGAAAAATAACTAGGGGACCAATTTGGAACACTGAGCATAACTGGGGGACCAAAATAGGACTTTGGCCAATTTTAAAATAAGTATAACATTTATTAATTAATAATTAATATATGTATATTGTAATTAATATTAATAACAGATTATATTATATATATATATATATATATATTAGAAGCTAAGGTCGGTTAAGAAAAAAATAGAGAAGAAACTTAAACAAGATACGTCTCCCATCTACTTGACCATTAAGTTAGATGAAGTGTGTGAGACTTTGAGTGAAGGAGGAGGAAGATGGATAGGACACGTGGCACATGAGGAGGGTGATTTTCCTTCTATAAATTGGTTCTAAACTTCTAATTGATGAAGCAAAGCAAACATAGAGGAGAGAGAGAGAGAGAGAGGGAGGGAGGTCGAGAGAGTGAGGGAATTAAGAGAGATTGAGATTATGAGAAATTAAATTAGGGACTAAAATAAAATAAATAAGAAAGGAAGAGAGACATTGTGAGATTAAGAGAGTGAAGAAAAATGAGAACAAATATTATATTCGTGAAAATTAGATAGGTTAAAGATTCATCTTCTTATTTTAATTCTGTATAAGTTTATTTGTATTTTATTTTATCAGTTTTTTTTTTATACTTTATTATCTCAAACTCAATAACATGAATTATGGAGAAATGATCTTCGGTAAGGGAGGTGATCTCAAGATGCGAAGGAGATATGATCTCGGGAGAGATGATCCTCGGTGAGTGAGAAAAGCCACCAGGTGATCTCAATCATGGTTTGTCTGTTTGAATCCAGCTGAGGGACACCTTGGTATATACAGAGACGGTAATGAGGAAAGCCACCGAGATGAGTGAGGAAAGTCACAAACTATGAGATAGTACGGTAAGAGAGACCGTGACCATAGTGTAAATGTTAAAGTTAAAAATGAGTTTATGTGTTTGAGCTTGAGATAATGTTTTATGTATTTATTGAAATATTTGTATTATTGTTGTAACTTATACGGTTAGCATCATGTAAAGTGTTTTTAATTTGTTTCCTTTCTTATTGAGAATTTTCAATTCTTCTTCTTATTTCATGATATATCCAAATCAAGAGATGATAAATCTTGCTTAGAAGTCAATCGACTACACGTTTAGGATCAAAAGCTATTATGGGACTAAAAGTTTAGTTGATAAACTATTTAATTTATGTAAAAAGAATTATGTATATCAATAATTTTATTTAGTTGACAATTTATTTAGTGACATTTTATATTTTGTTTTATAAATAATAGAGTTAATTTTTTATGAAATTTATTATAATAGTATAATTAAAAAGGATGTTACATAATGGGTGATGATATGAAAAAATATAATTGATAACTATAATAAATTCAATTCAAATTAGAGAATGCCTATTTGATATATCTTGTGATACTGAATAATAGTTTTTTTTTTTCTATAGGTACACTCAATCATATTTAATCTATTATCTTTTATTCAAAATTTTAAATATGCTTGTTTAGAGATATGTGAATATATCTTTGTTTTATTTTAAATACTCTTCAAATCTTGGTAACTTTTGCCATTGTTTTGAAGTTATACGGATATACTCTATTATTGAGAGAAAATTGCCACAACAACTTGAGTTTCTAAAGCTATTGAAGAAAGTAATAAACATGAATTAATATCAATAATCAATCAAAATATTCCACTTTTATTTGTCAAAAAAGGAAAAAGAATCCAGTAAACTACAGAGAGACCGTCAAGTCATACATAATCATTTTACTTACCTAAAGAATACATTATAGGACCAATATCAGATTTTAAACAACGATTGGGCTGTTCAGTTTGCTCAGGAAGCATCAGCATAAATATTAATAACTTGAAAATAATATAATTTGCTAAAATTCTATCAACTCAATGATTTGACTATTATCTATAGATAATCAACTTCAAGAAAGGCATATCAAAAAAAACATCTAATAGTCTATATCGTCCAAAATCTCCAATGAATCAGCAGTTATCGGTTGATTTACTCAACTTCAGCAAAGGCATAGCAAAACTACCATCCTATAGTCTACATCATGAAAAATCAACATTGAAACACTTTTGCTGATTTAAATCAGAGTTTGATGTTAACAATCTCCTTGAAGTGGTGTGTTTGAAGGAAAAAAGCAACATTAGTACAGCAGAAAAACAAATTCATAAAACTTATATCAAGTTCCTTAGATCCTTGCTATCAAGTTCCACCAATGACAAGTCTTGATTACATTCTCTCTCTTCAATGATTGGTCATGCAAAAAGTGGTGTTTAATATTTTCTCTCTACCATGACCATATATAAAATTTTTGCCACGTGTCAAATGTTGATTGCAGAACTTGATAGCAAAGATGTAGGGAACTTGATATAAGTTTTGCCCAATTCATAAATACATACAAACATACACACACAAACAGAAGTGCATTCGGGAGTCTACATTACGACAAACCTCCATTTCATCACCACCTTCTCTGTTGATTCAGTTTCATATCAGTAAATCCCAAAATCTGCTCAGAGTTCAACTATTACACAATCTCAATTTTAATCGTGTGCCTTTATGCAAAAAGTATTGTTAATACAACCAGGGCAAAACCTCCTTATTTAAAATTGCTCACAAACATTTTCTGCAACCGCAATACCTTTCTATGCTTAAATCCATTATAGAGAAAGCATCAAGTAATATAAAAAAATGATATACAAGAAACCATGAATGCTCAGGTGGACACTGGTACACAACAAAATCGATAGAGTCCAAATGTAATTTAAAGTATCGCATTATCATATAAAAGTGTCCAACACGTGTCAAAAACAGGCATTGCTCCTTTTTTGAAGAGTTCACGCCTTATAGATCATAATTGTGAATATTAATAATCTCTAAACCTCCAATGAAGGTCCAAGGTAGTAAATGTAACAAGGCAGCAAGGTTTGTTGAATCAAAATTTAAACATCCACAGTACTTACCTAAGTAAATGGCAAAGACTAATTAGGTGCAAAATGAGGCTGAATTACACAAGACTATATATTAAAAGTTCCATGAAAACCACTAGCGAGCATTTCTTCACATGATCTTACATGTTCATAGTTTCTTCATATAGCTTTAATAGCTGATAATCATGCCCCTCAAAACATTTCACAAATCTTTTTAGGAACATCTTTTCAGGAACAATAAATGGAGAGAGTAAGCCATCATTCTTGTTTATTAGACTTTTAGAGAGAAGAAACTGCAAAACCAAAGCCCTTGGGATAATCCTTTTCTTCAAGCTATATCCAAAAATATATGGTCTTTCGACAAGGACCAAAGGATCCCAACCCAACTGGTTGACCCAAAAACTCAAAACTGCATCTATTTTATCCTTGGATGCTAGCATACATAGCGGTTGCTTCCTAAATGCTTCCAAACATGCTTCTTCGGACCACCCCCACTTCTTATAGACATCAACTTTGGCTTCCCACTGAGATTGGCTCAAACACAGTTTGACTTTCAATGCCAAAACGAATCCTGTATACAAAGGATTAAATCCCAAAGCCTTAACTTCCTCTACAGCCTTCACAAGCTCATTTAGTGGGGGGCGTTGACTTTTAAAAGCTCTCGAACCAAGTAGGTGAGCAATGTTTAAGTCTGTCACTCCATTCTCAAGCAACAATTTCACACTTGGTTCCTTAAGACTTTTAGAGATAATAAGTGGATATGTTATTATACAATTGACAGTGGCCTTATCAGATAGAAAAAACCCTTTTAGCAATTCATATGAGGGGATTAAATGATTCTCCAAGCTTCTCTGTAGAAATCTCGGGCTCTTAGTCGTCATCAAGACAATGTCAGAGGTAGAAGCACCTTTGGAGAGGAAGAATTCAAACTTGGGCAAAATAGTTTTGTTGGGGTGGCAGGAAAGCAGCCATGGAGCCTTTCTAATGATATCCTTAATCTGAGACTCAGAGAAGCCGTGGTTGCGGAAGAAGCTGACAACCGAATCCGGCTTCTCTGAGGTCTCAAAACGAACTCGCTTGGAAGCATTTAAAGCAGTTTGAGGGGAGAAGCCAAAATTGTTTACGAGGTACGACACAGTGTACGAGTGTTTACCTGAAGAAGCGATTGCATTTGTTGTGTAATTGAGAGCGAATGCCGACGATGGATGGTGTAGTAAAATAGAACAGTATTGTGAGTTTTGTGAAGACGACGATGATGTTGTTACGAATGCGACGATACCCTTCAAATACAGAAGGGCTTTGCGACATTGCGATCTAGAAATGAGCTTCGACATCAGATTTCAGCAGCAAAAGGAAGGAACCTACCACGATTTTCTTATTAGGGTTTGTTTGCATTGCGTGAAAGAGTCGATGCAAGAATCTCGAAATCCAGCATTAAATCAAAGCCACATTCAATTGAAGACTTCACCAGAAACGCCCCGTTTCATGCATATTCCAATTCCATTACTTCCAGACTTCATTTTCATTCTGTTATGCTAGTTCTCGTCTCCTAGGAAGACATAAAAGACGATGCTGAGGAACTTCGATTATAGCTATTCTACTTTCTTTTTTGGCAAAATAATAATTTCGTCCTTAAACTTTATACTAACTATCAATTTCGTCACCAATCTTTTTTTCTCTCAATTTTGTCCGTATGTTTCACATTTTAGTCAATTTTATGTTTGGACTAACTTCTTTCAATAAATTAACGACAGACTGCATCATGTTTTTTAATCTGAGTTAGGATTTGAGTTTTTTTTCCTATCAATTTTACGTTATATATCATTAGTCACGTAGATTTTGTTGATAATATTTGGCTAAGGTAAGAACAAATAATAAAATTGACCAAAATGTGAAACATTGAGGACGAAACTGATCGAAAAAAAGACTGGGGATGAAGTTGACAATTGTTGTAAAGTTTGGGGACTAAATTAGTACTTTAGCCTTCTTTTTTTCTTACTTTGGGCTTTTGGGTGATTGGGCTGCCCAAATCCGTGGTCCACTTCAGGATGGCATACTGAAAGTCTTTACAAAATGTTTTTTTGGCCAAAGTGCGAATTTGGTCCTCTAACTTTGCTCAAGTTCCCAAATCAGTCCTATAAATTTTTTTGTCTCGAATTTGGTCCTGTATCTTTGCTCTAGGTCCCAAATCAGTCCTATATCTTTTTTTGTCTCACTTTTTATCCCATATGTTTTGAAAACCTCCCACCATTAGTCCTCCGTATATTTTAAATTCCAGTTTAGTCCTGAAAAATTCAAGTCCCTTTCACTTTAGTCCCTGACTATCAAAATGAAAGTGAAAGAGTATCTCTGAAGATTCTCAAACGTTATATCTTGGTCTCTAATCCACGAATTCTTCATGAAATGGAATAGAAATGCAAAAACAACACAAATTAAGGCAAATGACAGAGGGATCAAAACTGAAAATGCAGAAAATTTAAAACCCACCTGAAAATGCCCCAAACTTGCCGAAAAACGTACAGAAATCGCCAAGAAACTCAAGAACTCATCCAAAAATCTCAATTCTCACTGAAATCTCACTCAAATAATCGCCCTCAAATGCTTTAAAAAATAATTTTCGACAATCCAAACTTTTGAGGAGAGAGGTGATAGAAGAAATGTAACGGATTTCAGAACTTCTCTCTCGGAATCACCAAATGTAAGGGAATCTTCTATCACCTCCTTCCTCAAAAGTTTGAATTTTTTAAAATTCTTTCTTAAATCATTTTAGGGCGATAACTTGAGTGAGATTCAGTGAGAATTGGGGTTTTTTTATGAGTTTTTCGGCGATTTTCGTACGTTTTCCAGTGGGTTTTAAATTTTTTGCGTTTTTAGTTTTGGTCCCTCTGTCATTTTCTTTTAATTTGTTTTTTTTTTTTGTATTTCTATTCCATTTCAAGAAGAATTCATGGATTAGGGACCAAGATGTAAGGTTTGAGAATTTTCAAGGGATGCTCTTTCACTTTCATTTTGATAGTCAAGGACTAAAGTGAAAGGGATTTGAAGTTTTCAGGATTAAATTATAATTTAAAATAGACGGAGGACTAACGATGAGAGGTTTTCAAAACATATGGGACCAAAACTGAGATAAAAAAAGATATAGGACTGATTTGGGACTTGGAGCAAAAATACAGGACCAAATTCGAGACAAAAAAAGTTATAGGACTCATTTGGGAACTTGAGCAAAGTTACAGGACCAAAATCGAGACAAAAAAAGTTATAGAATTGATTTGGGAACTTGAGCAAAGTTACAGGATCAAATTCACATTTGGCGTTGTTTTTTCTTTATGCCTTGGTTCAAAGCAAAGGCCTTATGGTGTTTCTTTTGTGTAATTATCTTTTATATTAAAGATTTGGGACTATTCGACCCAAAAAAAAAAATTGGGACTACACTTTTTTAGAAATTATAAGATAAGATAAGATAATCAAATGATTTTTTAGAGGTTATTTTAAGTACTTTATTATATACGAGTACTCCTGTGAGTAAATTTGTTCTCTTTTTCTTTCATATATAATGGGAGATAATATGAAGGAATATAATTGATAACTATAATCAATTCAATCCAAATTAGAGAGTGCCTATTTGATATATCTTTTGATATTGAATAATAGTTTCTTTTTTTGATAGGGACACTAAATCATATTTAATGTATTATCTTTTATTCAAAATTTTAAATATGCTTGATTTGAGATATGTGAATATATCTTTGTTTTTTTTTTTTAAATACTCTTCAAAGCTTTGTGACTTTTGTCATTGTTTTGAAGTTATACGGATATACTCTATTATTGAGAGAAAATTGCCACTGCATGAGTTTCTAAAGCTATTGAAGAAAGTAAGAAACATGAATTAATAACAATAACCAATCAAAATTTGTCATTTTTATTTATCAAAAAGAAAAAAAGAATCCAGTAAACTACAGAGAGATCGTTAAGTGATACATAATCATTTTACTTACCTAAAGATAACATAATAGGACCAAAATCATATTTTAAACAACGATTGGGCTGTTCAGTTTGCTCATGAAGCATCCGCATATATATTAATAACTTCAAAGTAATAGAGTTTGCTAAAATGCTATCAACTCAATGATTTGTCTATTATCTATAGATAATCAACTTCAGCAAAGGCATATCAAAATAAACATCTAATAGTCTATAACGTCCAAAATCTCCAATGAATCAGCAGTTATCGCTTGATTTACTCAACTTCAGCAAAGGCATAGCAAAACTACCATTATAGTCTACATCATGAAAAATAAACATTGAAACACTTCTGCTGATTTAAATCAGTCAAACTCCTCCAAAGTTTGATGTTAACACAATCTCCTTGAAGTGGTGTGTTTGAAGGAAAAAAGCAACGTTAGTACCGCAGAGAAACAAATTCATAAATACATACAATGGAAAACAAATTCAGACAAACATATACACACACACAAACAGAAGTGCATTCAGTAGTCTACATTATGACAAACCTCCATTTCATCACCACCTTCTCTGTTGATTCAGTTTCATATCATTAAATCCCAAAATCTGCTGAGTTCAACTATTATACAATCTCAATTTTAATCTTGTGTCTTTATGCAAAAGGTATTGTTAATACAACCAGGGCAAAACCTCCTTATTTAAAATTGCTCACAAACATTTTCTGCAACCGCAATACCTTTCTATGCTTAAATCCATTATAGAGAAAGCATCAAGTATATAAAAAATGATATACAAGAAACATTGAATGCTTAGGTGGACACTGGTACACAAAAAAATCGATAGAGTCTAAATGTAATTTAAAGTATCGCATTATATCATATAAAAGTATCCAACATGTGTCAAAAACAGGCATTGCTCCTTTTTTGAAGAGTTCACGCCTTATAGATCATAATTGTGAATACTAATAATCTCTAAACCTCCAATGAAGGTCCAAGGTAGTAAATGTAACAAGTCAGCAAGGTTTGTTTAATCAAAATTTAAACATCCATAATACTTAAATGGCAAAGACTAATGAGGTGCAAAATGAGGCTGAATAACACATGACTATATATTAAAAGTTCCATGAAAAACACTTGCGAGCACTTCTTCACATGATCTTACATGTTCATATTTTCTTCATATAGCTTTAATAGCTGATAATCATGCCCCTCAAAACATTCCACAAATCTTTTTAGGAACACCTTTTCAGGAATAATAAATGGACAGAGTAAGCTATCATTCTTGTTTCTTAGACTTTTCGAGAGAAGAAACTGCAAAACCAAAGCCCTTGGGATAATCCTTTTCTTCAAGCTAAATCCAAACATAATTGGTCCTTCGACAAGGACCAAAGGATCCCATCCTAACTGGTTGACCCAAAAACTCATAACTGCATCTATTTTATCCTTGGATGCTAGCATACATAGCGGTTGCTTCCTAAATGCTTCCAAACATGCTTCTTCGGACCACCCCCACTTCTCATAGACATCAACTTTGGCTTCCCACTGAGATTGGCTCAAACACAGTTTAGCTTTCAATGCCAAAAAGAATGTTGATTGCAAAGGATTAAATCCCAAAGCCTTAACTTCCTCTACAGCCTTCACAAGATCATTTGGCGGGGTTTGTATAATTGCACTTGCTCTCTGACCAAGTATGCGAGAAATGATTAACTCTATCACTCCATTCTCAAGCAACAATTTGACACTTGGTGCCAAATTGTTGATATACATAATAGGTGTATATGCTTTTATACAATCCATGGTGGCCTCATCAGATAGAAAAAACCCTTTTAGAAACTCTAATGTGGGGATTAAATGATTCTCCAAGCTTCTCTGTAGGAAAAACGGTCTCTTAGTCGTCATCGAGACAATGTCAGAGGTAGAAGCACCTTTGGAGAGGAAGAATTCAAACTTGGGCAAAATTGTTTTATTGGGGTGGTAGGAAAGCAACCATGGAGCCCTTCTAATGATATCCTTAATCTGAGACTCAGAGAAGCTGTGGTTTCGGAAGAAGCTGACAACCGAATCCGGCTTCTCTGAGGTCTCAATGACGAAAATAAATTCGAGATGTGGGAGATGAAATCACTAACCTGAAGTTGAGATCGATCTCACATGCAGCTAAGATCTTCAAACCACTAATCCAAAGAGTTACCACAAACGGAGTAGAGAAAGAAGGGACCAAATGGGCAAAAATGTGGACCTTAAAGTTGTGAAACAACTTTGGGTATATATATACCAAAAATATTCACTTAGTGAATATTACAAAATGGTCCTAAACATAATTACAGAATAGTCCCTTTAACAAACAAACTCCATATATATATTAGTAATTTAATGGGATAATTACTAATACTCTTCGGACGTGGCTTGGGGTTCTTAGCCCGGTCCCGGAAGGCTTGTGGATAATCCAACCCATCACGAATTACCACAAGTAATATGAACCCAATTCATTCTTATTCAGATTTACGATAAAATTAATTACTTATCAGTAAACACAAATATTAATCTTACAATAGATTAATGCTAATCCACACAAAAATTCCAACAATCTCCCACTTGGATAGCATTAATCTATAAACAGATTAATCAACAAAATACTGAAGCAAGTAATTAATTAACACAAAACACACAAAAGTGCACAACAGATGAAACTATACTCACAAATCACTTAATCCGGTAAGGAAACAAGTGATATACACAAAACAGATCACTAAATCCGATAGGAAAACAAGTAATAAAAACATCAACACAAAATGGTTTCAGTATCTAAATAAGATAGAGTACGAAATGACATTGAAATGTCATGGAACGAAACAAAAGTCTATAAAGACTTAGCTCAGACTCCCACTAGACTAAGGTCATTCCAAAATTTTTCAACAAGAGCCATATGGGTCACATGCTTTAAAAACTCCATAGGCAAACCCTTAGTCGACAAATTTATCAACAAATGTTCACTAACAATGTGAACCAAATGAGTCTGATACACAAGATGTCAAATTCAAAATTTGAACAATATTGGATCCAAACAACAATGAAATTCAACAGTGAGATAACACAAAACATTGAATCCGATAGAGAAACCAATGTTTCATACCAACTAAACAAAATTGGATCCCAAAGTTGAACAAAATCTAAAAAATGCAACCAAATTACATCAAATGTCTTTCTAAGACCAAATTGGACTGAATCCAATAATTATAACAAAGTTACCCAAATGCCTCTTGAAGTCCAAATTGAAATAAATCCAATACATGTAACAAAATTACTTCATATGCCTATAAAGGTCAAATTGGACTGAATCCAATAAATGTAACAGAGTTACTTCAAATGCCTCTTGAAGGTCGAATTGGATTGAATCCAATAATTGTAACAAAGTTACCTCAAATGCCTCTTGAAGGCCAAATTGGACTAAACCCAATAATTGTAACAAAGTTACCCCAAATGCCTCTTGAAGGCCGAATTGGACTGAATCCAATAAATGTAACATAGTTACCTCAACTGCCTCATGAAGACTAAATTGAACTAAATCCAATAAATGTCAGTGAAACTCTTAATTTTTCTCTTTACATTATAGTACATTTACACTACAGATAATTCACTTTCTTAACATTAAGGGTATTTTTTAAGGGTAATGCTAACAAATGCCTTCAGGACCCTTGTTAAAGTGCATTAATTGCATTCTAGAAATAGAATTTCTATTTTGAAATTGCGAATTTGTCTCAAACCACTTATCAATTAATTACTTTATTAACGAGGTTTGTAATAATCTTACAAAACTGCATCTATTTTGAATCCAAAATTATATTCAAACCACTTATCAATTAATTACTTTATCACTAAACAAAAATATTAATCTTACAATAGATTAATCTAATCCACACAAAAATTCCCACGCTCGAAACAAACTTGCTTGGAAGCATTTAAAGCAGTTTGAGGGGAGAACCCAAAATTATTAACGAGGTACGACACAGTATACGAGTGTTTACCTGTAGAAGCGATTGCATTTGTCGTGTAATTGAGAGCAAATGCCGACGATGGATGGTGTTGTGGAACAGAAAAGCATTGTGAGGTTGGTGAAGACGACGGCGATGTTTTTACGAATGCGACGATATCCTTCAAATAGGAAAGGGCTTTGCGACATTGCGATTTAGAAATGAGCTTCCACATCACATTTCAGCAGCAAAAGGAAGGAACTTACCGCGATTTTCTTATTAGGGTTTGTTTGCTTTGCGCGAAAGAGCCGATGCAAGAATTTGTAGTTAAAGCCATGTCAACACTTCACCGGAATGCTCTGTTTCATGCATATTCAATTCCATTACTTCCAGACTTATCTCCAGTTTCGCTCTGTTCCGGACTTCATTTTCACCCTGTTTTGCTCTCCCAGGAATTCTTATGCTCAGGAACTGTAATTTTATAGGGTTTTTTTTTTTTTTTGTCATAGATATTCTAGGTATAGATATATATTTTGTCAAGTGATATATTTTTTTTTAGTAAAATGTCAAGATATATATTGAAAAAGACAAGTAATATTTTCACTCATAATAAATCAGATAAACATTACAACTTTATCCCTTAAACTCATGTTAAGAACTAATTTACAAAGACAGATTTTTTATTGGCTCACACAAACAAAAGGACTTATACACGCATTAATTTTAGAACTTTCAAATGTTAAAGATTGTAAATTAAACTTTTAGAGATTGTATCATTAACTGGAATATCTTTAGAGACTAATTTAATTAAGTCTTCAAAGCATTGATCAAAGAATTGTGTACTTTGAATTCGAAAAAGAAAAACTTAAATGCAAGTTAGATCTAGGTCAAATGCTCATTTAATTTTGGTCTATTATTTTTAGAGATTGTATCATTAACTCGAATATCTTTAGATACTAATTTAAGTCTTCAAAGCATTGATCAAAGAATTGTGTACTTTGAATTCGAAAAAGAAAAACTTAAAATGCTAGTTAGATTTAGGTCAAATGCTCATTTAATGTTGATCTATTATTTTTCAAAAAGTTTAAATTGATCCATTATCTATACAATTTGATTCAGAAAAGTCCTACTCCTACCTTTAAGTTTTGTCCCTTTTCTCTATTTTTGATGGTGTGGTAGGAGCAAGGTTATTAAAACCAGACCGCCATTGAACCGGCTGAAGGAGGGGTTCAAGGTTCAATGGTTCAACCAGGGTCCAACCGGGATCGGATCGTTGACAAATAAATAAATTAAAAATAATAAAAAAAACCTATATATGATAAAATTTTAATTCAAATATTCATAATTAGGTTACAAAATACAATTATAACATTAATATATTAATACAATTTTCATAAATTAACATGAATTAATATAGAGATAATTAATTTTCATAATGTTCATCAATATAATATCATCAAGTGACATTTTATGCTCACTTTCTCTATCAAATTTTGGTTCATAATCAACATTCTCTAAGATTTGACCATAATTATAAAAAAATACCAAAAAATAAAAAAAAATAAAATAAAAAAATAAAAAAATAAATCAAGACCGGTTCAACCGATTTTTCTCCGGTTCTCTGTCTGGCCGGTTATTAAGACGACTCAGACCGACCTAATGGCTGGTCCGGTCCGGTTTTAATAACACTGGGTAGGAGACATAACTTCTCTCTCTCACTGTCATTTTTCCTTTCCTATATGGTATTTTTAAATGACATGACTTTTCTTTTAAAAAAAAAAGCATAGAAAAGAACAGTGTATAATTAATCACAAATGAAGTAGGTAGATTTACGATCTCTAAAATAAAATATATGTCATTCAAAAATGTCATGCATGAGAGCGGAAGAAACAGATATGAGAGACAGAAAGAAACC
Source organism: Chamaecrista fasciculata (assembly GCA_003254925.1). NCBI lineage: Eukaryota > Viridiplantae > Streptophyta > Magnoliopsida > Fabales > Fabaceae > Chamaecrista > Chamaecrista fasciculata. The sequence continues at coordinate 43,484 of QANZ01036525.1, read as the reverse complement.
ATGTCACTCAACTAACCCATCCCAATTAATATTTTCAGGTACAACCATACAGCTTCAAAATAAGTCACTACTTCTGTTCCGAGGGGAAGCTAATCAAAAGCTCACGTTATCGTTCGTGTGAGTATTTTATCTTCTTAAATAAAAGTCAAAAGACTCTTTCATGCCCCTAACATTTGGGGTCAATTTCAGTTGTGCCCTTAACGTTTGTTTTGCGTCATTTATGCCCCCAATGTGAAACGTTGGTGTCAATTATACCCTAACTTCAATTTTTTGGGGTCAAAGTCCTATTTTGGTCCCTCAAGGTTGCTCAAAGTTCCGTTTTAGATCCTCAAGTCTCTGGCGAACTTTCCGGCGAGATACACGGCGGCCCCGACAACTACGAAAACTCATAATCCAAAGTTTTTTTACCTCCTGAGTTCAATGACACCCTCCATTTTGTGAAAAATGATTGGCAAGCCACCGAAAAATTACATAGTCGCCGAAAAATTACACAATCGTCGAAAATCATATTTCCTGTCATTTGTTCGCAAAATGAAGGTCTCCATTGAACTCATGAGGTGAAAAAACCTTGGATTAGGAGTTTTCGTAGTCGTCGGGGCCGCCGTGTATCTCACCGGAAAGTTCACCAGAGACTTGAGGGACCAAAACAAAACTTTGAGCAAACTTGAGGGACCAAAATAGGACTTGGGCCCAAAAAAAATTGAAGTTAGAGTATAATTGACACCAACATTTCATATTGGGGGCATAACTGACACAAAACAATCGTTAGGGGTATAACTAAAACTGACCACAAACATTAGGCGCACGAAATGATCTTTTGCCTAAATAAAATTATATTAATTTTAAACTGTCAGCTCCGTTAATACTTAGGGAGAGAATTTGATATTATGTTTTGTCATTTTTGTATTATTTGCTATTGCGAGAGATAGATCGATATTATTTTGATTGGATCATATTTTAATTTGATAAACTATTGTAATCTGTTGGGAATTAATAATAATAATAAAATAATATTGTTATTGGAAGCATGAATCTGTTGCATCAGATTTGAATTTTAGAGATTTAGATTGTTTTTGAATTAGTCATTTATATGAGTTAACTAGTGGGTACATGATTTTAGGGATAAGTAGTTACTTTATTTTATTTATCTTTTATTTAATTATGTCTATTTCCTCTATAAAAGGAATTTGATTTGTACCTATCATTATGGAGCTATGAATAAAACAAAGTTCATGAGAAAAAAGAAAAAAAAAGGTTTATGAGAGCTTCCATGTTTCTTCCTTCAAAAAAAATCCCTAACATAATCATGCATGTGGATGATGAGATTATGAATGTGTAAATATTGTTAAATATATATATATGCTATTTGATATAAATTAGTTGTCGGTAAGCTTACGGTGTGGGATAGACTAGTGTCTGTCCCGACCACATGGTCTCGCAGAGGGAGGTAATGAAGAGATGAAATAGTTTACCGGAGTACTGTTTTGAACCAAGGTTATATAGATAATGAACCAAAATGAACTTTAAGATCCTGTTAATGGACTAAAATGTGCCTTCAATCTTAAATTTATAATTTTTTTGCAGTTTTTTTAAAGATATTATATTTTATTTATTTTTCAATTTTTTAACCTTAACCTGAACTAGAAAAGTTCCCCAATAAAGCATGAACAATTAATTTTTATCCCAACTCAAAAAATTATCGAATGAATAAAAAAGACAAAACTATGAAGTTGGTCATTTGTCAAGAGCACATTGTTATATAGATAGATAATGTGTGTATGTGTAGTACGTATGTACAGTAGACATGTTTTCAAACTGGGATTCTGTTTAATTTGGGATATACGGGGGTATCTATAAGACTATAAGGGATGTGAATGAACAAAATCATGAATTTCACTCATTCTGCACAGTTTTTGTATTTTGCTTTGTTAGAGAATCATTTCAAGCTGAGCCACTTCATTTTTGGACTCCAAGAATCTATCCCTTTGATCTATGGTTTTGTTGGTATACCTGATCATTTGGTCCTAGCTAGGGCATAATTATAACTGCAAAAAAAAAAAAAAAAGGGTAAATTGCAATTTGGTATCCTGTGGTTAGGGGCGGTTCCCCTTTGGTACCCTGAAAGAAAAATTTTTGCATTGTGGTACCCCGTGGTTTGCTCCGTTAGCGAGTTGGTACCCTGAGGTTTTTTTCTGTTAGAATTTAACGGCAAATGTTAGTTAAAATGTCAAAAATCTCCCAAAAAGTCTTCTCTTATGCGTTTAAGTCCTTTCCCTTTACTAAAAGGGATCAAAACATAAAGAATTAAGGCCAAAGTCTTCTTTTGGTCCCTCAATTACGCTCGGTGTTTCAAATTGGTCCCTCAGTTATTTTTCGTTCCATATTGGTCCTCCAGTTATGCAAAACTTGACAAAGTTGATCCCTCTAACGGTTTCCATCCATTTTTTCGTTAAAAAAAAGACAAAATTGATTTTTAACTCCAAAAAGGTTAATTTTTTTTACATTAAGGACGTTTTCCTCTATAATAGAACCAAAATGTAAGAAAGAATAAATAATTGGGGGTTTTAGTTTATTTTACACCAAACCCCTCCCTCTCTCTCACTCAAACCCTTCACTTTCCCTTCTTCCATCTTCGTCTTCTGGAGCGTTACCATATTCCGCAGCTGCATCACGCCATGGCCGTCGCCGACGCTTCGACTTCCCGCAACTGCCGCCATCGGCGTCCGTCGTACGAGGCCAGATTATCCGTCCCTTAAATTACTTGTCTGGCGGCCGCAATCCGCCAGATTATGCGATCTACTCATCGGAATCGGGAGACGGCGATTGCCGAGCACAGGTGGAGCCGCAAAAGATGAATCTGCGTGAGGATCGTGTACGGTGATTTTTTAATCTGCGTCTTGCACGATTCGACAAATTGGTACACAACGTGATTGTGTGGTGAATGGAGACAACAATGAGAGGTCGTAGCCAAATTGAAAAGTTCACAGACTTAGTGATTGGAATGGGACGTGATGAAGAATACGTGATATCTTCTACAATATTGCGCATCAACTGAGACATCTGTTAAGATCATGGGAGGAGAAGACGAAGATGGAAAGGAAAGTGAAGGGTTTGAGTGAGAGAGAGAGGGGTTTGGGTAAAATAAACTAAAACCCCAATTATTTATTCTTTACATTTTGGTTCTATTATAGAGGAAAACGTCCTTAATGTAAAAAAATTAAACTTTTGGGAGTTAAAAATCAATTTTATCTTTTTTTTTTAACGGAAAAATGGATGAAAACCGTTAGGGGGACCAACTTTGTCAAGTTTTGCATAACTAGGGGACCAATATAGAACGAAAAATAACTGGGGGACCAATTTGAAACATTGAGCATAACTGAGGGACCAAAATAGGACTTTGACCAAGAATTAATTATAAAAGGGTCTTTAGAAATCTAATATTATAGATTTTGGGATTAAAGTGTAATTAAATCAGGACCTATTCAAAAGAAATCTTATGAAAAGGAGAAAAATCTATAATATTAGAATTCTAAAGACCCTTTTATAATTAATTCTTTATGTTTTGATCCCTTTTAGTAAAGGAAAAGGACTTAAACGCATAAGAGAAGACTTTTTGGGAGATTTTTGACATTTTAACTAACATTTGCCGTTAAATCCTAACAGAAAAAAACCTCAGGGTACCAAATCGCTAACGGAGCAAACCACGGGGTACCACAATGCAAAAATTTTTCTTTCAGGGTACCAAAAGGGGAACCGCCCCTAACCACAGGGTACCAAATTGCAATTTACCCAAAAAAAAAATGATACATTGATAAGTATGCAGTATATGCATCTAAACTGTTGCTCTTTAGCTCTTGATGTCTGAGCTTAAATATCAATATTTAGAAGATAACAGAATATGCTAGAATGCATATCAACACAATCTATTACGCATAAAATATCATATACAAGTGTCCAACATGTGTCAAACACAAGCATCGCTCCTTATATGAAGTTTCATGTCTTACAAATCATAATTGTGACTAGTATTAATCACTAAACCTCCAATGAAGATGTAACAAGTCAGCAAAGTTTCTTGAACCCCAATCTAAATATCTACAGTACTTAAATGGTAAAGACTAAGGTACAAAATGACGCTGAATTACACAAGATCATATATCAAAACTCCGGTGAAAAACACTTGCGAGCATTTCTTCACATGTTCATATTTTCTTCATACAGCTTTAATAGCTGATAATCATGCCCCTCAAAACATTCCACAAATCTTTTTAGGAACTTCTTTTCAGGAATAATAAATGGACAGAGTAAGCTATCATTCTTGTTTCTTAGACTTTTCGAGAGAAGAAACTGCAAAACCAAAGCCCTTGGGATAATCCTTTTCTTCAAGCTAAATCCAAACATAATTGGTCCTTCGACAAGGACCAAAGGATCCCAACCTAACTGGTTGACCCAAAAACTCAAGACTGCATCTATTTTATCCTTGGATGCTAGCATACATAGCGGTTGCTTCCTAAATGCTTCCAAACATGCTTCTTCGGACCACCCCCACTTCTTATAGACATCAACTTTGGCTTCCCACTGAGATTGGCTCAAACACAGTTTGACTTTCAATGCCAAAACGAATCCTGTATACAAAGGATTAAATCCCAAAGCCTTAACTTCCTCTACAGCCTTCACAAGCTCATTTAGTGGGGGGCGTTGACTTTTAAAAGCTCTCGAACCAAGTAGGTGAGCAATGTTTAAGTCTGTCACTCCATTCTCAAGCAACAATTTCACACTTGGTTCCAAAAGACTTTTAGAGATAATAAGTGGATATGTTATTATACAATTGACAGTGGCCTTATCAGATAGAAAAAACCCTTTTAGCAATTCATATGAGGGGATTAAATGATTCTCCAAGCTTCTCTGTAGAAATCTCGGGCTCTTAGTCGTCATCAAGACAATGTCAGAGGTAGAAGCACCTTTGGAGAGGAAGAATTCAAACTTGGGCAAAATAGTTTTGTTGGGGTGGCAGGAAAGCAGCCATGGAGCCTTTCTAATGATATCCTTAATCTGAGACTCAGAGAAGCCGTGGTTGCGGAAGAAGCTGACAACCGAATCCGGCTTCTCTGAGGTCTCAAAACGAACTCGCTTGGAAGCATTTAAAGCAGTTTGAGGGGAGAAGCCAAAATTGTTTACGAGGTACGACACAGTGTACGAGTGTTTACCTGAAGAAGCGATTGCATTTGTTGTGTAATTGAGAGCGAATGCCGACGATGGATGGTGTAGTAAAATAGAACAGTATTGTGAGTTTTGTGAAGACGACGATGATGTTGTTACGAATGCGACGATACCCTTCAAATACAGAAGGGCTTTGCGACATTGCGATCTAGAAATGAGCTTCGACATCAGATTTCAGCAGCAAAAGGAAGGAACCTACCACGATTTTCTTATTAGGGTTTGTTTGCATTGCGTGAAAGAGTCGATGCAAGAATCTCGAAATCCAGCATTAAATCAAAGCCACATTCAATTGAAGACTTCACCAGAAACGCCCCGTTTCATGCATATTCCAATTCCATTACTTCCAGACTTCATTTTCATTCTGTTATGCTAGTTCTCGTCTCCTAGGAAGACATAAAAGACGATGCTGAGGAACTTCGATTATAGCTATTCTACTTTCTTTTTTGGCAAAATAATAATTTCGTCCTTAAACTTTATACTAACTATCAATTTCGTCACCAATCTTTTTTTCTCTCAATTTTGTCCGTATGTTTCACATTTTAGTCAATTTTATGTTTGGACTAACTTCTTTCAATAAATTAACGACAGACTGCATCATGTTTTTTAATCTGAGTTAGGATTTGAGTTTTTTTTCCTATCAATTTTACGTTATATATCATTAGTCACGTAGATTTTGTTGATAATATTTGGCTAAGGTAAGAACAAATAATAAAATTGACCAAAATGTGAAACATTGAGGACGAAACTGATCGAAAAAAAGACTGGGGATGAAGTTGACAATTGTTGTAAAGTTTGGGGACTAAATTAGTACTTTAGCCTTCTTTTTTTCTTACTTTGGGCTTTTGGGTGATTGGGCTGCCCAAATCCGTGGTCCACTTCAGGATGGCATACTGAAAGTCTTTACAAAATGTTTTTTTGGCCAAAGTGCGAATTTGGTCCTCTAACTTTGCTCAAGTTCCCAAATCAGTCCTATAAATTTTTTTGTCTCGAATTTGGTCCTGTATCTTTGCTCTAGGTCCCAAATCAGTCCTATATCTTTTTTTGTCTCACTTTTTATCCCATATGTTTTGAAAACCTCCCACCATTAGTCCTCCGTATATTTTAAATTCCAGTTTAGTCCTGAAAAATTCAAGTCCCTTTCACTTTAGTCCCTGACTATCAAAATGAAAGTGAAAGAGTATCTCTGAAGATTCTCAAACGTTATATCTTGGTCTCTAATCCACGAATTCTTCATGAAATGGAATAGAAATGCAAAAACAACACAAATTAAGGCAAATGACAGAGGGATCAAAACTGAAAATGCAGAAAATTTAAAACCCACCTGAAAATGCCCCAAACTTGCCGAAAAACGTACAGAAATCGCCAAGAAACTCAAGAACTCATCCAAAAATCTCAATTCTCACTGAAATCTCACTCAAATAATCGCCCTCAAATGCTTTAAAAAATAATTTTCGACAATCCAAACTTTTGAGGAGAGAGGTGATAGAAGAAATGTAACGGATTTCAGAACTTCTCTCTCGGAATCACCAAATGTAAGGGAATCTTCTATCACCTCCTTCCTCAAAAGTTTGAATTTTTTAAAATTCTTTCTTAAATCATTTTAGGGCGATAACTTGAGTGAGATTCAGTGAGAATTGGGGTTTTTTTATGAGTTTTTCGGCGATTTTCGTACGTTTTCCAGTGGGTTTTAAATTTTTTGCGTTTTTAGTTTTGGTCCCTCTGTCATTTTCTTTTAATTTGTTTTTTTTTTTTTTTGTATTTCTATTCCATTTCAAGAAGAATTCATGGATTAGGGACCAAGATGTAAGGTTTGAGAATTTTCAAGGGATGCTCTTTCACTTTCATTTTGATAGTCAAGGACTAAAGTGAAAGGGATTTGAAGTTTTCAGGATTAAATTATAATTTAAAATAGACGGAGGACTAACGATGAGAGGTTTTCAAAACATATGGGACCAAAACTGAGATAAAAAAAGATATAGGACTGATTTGGGACTTGGAGCAAAAATACAGGACCAAATTCGAGACAAAAAAAGTTATAGGACTCATTTGGGAACTTGAGCAAAGTTACAGGACCAAAATCGAGACAAAAAAAGTTATAGAATTGATTTGGGAACTTGAGCAAAGTTACAGGATCAAATTCACATTTGGCGTTGTTTTTTCTTTATGCCTTGGTTCAAAGCAAAGGCCTTATGGTGTTTCTTTTGTGTAATTATCTTTTATATTAAAGATTTGGGACTATTCGACCCAAAAAAAAAAATTGGGACTACACTTTTTTAGAAATTATAAGATAAGATAAGATAATCAAATGATTTTTTAGAGGTTATTTTAAGTACTTTATTATATACGAGTACTCCTGTGAGTAAATTTGTTCTCTTTTTCTTTCATATATAATGGGAGATAATATGAAGGAATATAATTGATAACTATAATCAATTCAATCCAAATTAGAGAGTGCCTATTTGATATATCTTTTGATATTGAATAATAGTTTCTTTTTTTGATAGGGACACTAAATCATATTTAATGTATTATCTTTTATTCAAAATTTTAAATATGCTTGATTTGAGATATGTGAATATATCTTTGTTTTTTTTTTTTAAATACTCTTCAAAGCTTTGTGACTTTTGTCATTGTTTTGAAGTTATACGGATATACTCTATTATTGAGAGAAAATTGCCACTGCATGAGTTTCTAAAGCTATTGAAGAAAGTAAGAAACATGAATTAATAACAATAACCAATCAAAATTTGTCATTTTTATTTATCAAAAAGAAAAAAAGAATCCAGTAAACTACAGAGAGATCGTTAAGTGATACATAATCATTTTACTTACCTAAAGATAACATAATAGGACCAAAATCATATTTTAAACAACGATTGGGCTGTTCAGTTTGCTCATGAAGCATCCGCATATATATTAATAACTTCAAAGTAATAGAGTTTGCTAAAATGCTATCAACTCAATGATTTGTCTATTATCTATAGATAATCAACTTCAGCAAAGGCATATCAAAATAAACATCTAATAGTCTATAACGTCCAAAATCTCCAATGAATCAGCAGTTATCGCTTGATTTACTCAACTTCAGCAAAGGCATAGCAAAACTACCATTATAGTCTACATCATGAAAAATAAACATTGAAACACTTCTGCTGATTTAAATCAGTCAAACTCCTCCAAAGTTTGATGTTAACACAATCTCCTTGAAGTGGTGTGTTTGAAGGAAAAAAGCAACGTTAGTACCGCAGAGAAACAAATTCATAAATACATACAATGGAAAACAAATTCAGACAAACATATACACACACACAAACAGAAGTGCATTCAGTAGTCTACATTATGACAAACCTCCATTTCATCACCACCTTCTCTGTTGATTCAGTTTCATATCATTAAATCCCAAAATCTGCTCAGAGTTCAACTATTACACAATCTCAATTTTAATCTTGTGTCTTTATGCAAAAGGTATTGTTAATACAACCAGGGCAAAACCTCCTTATTTAAAATTGCTCACAAACATTTTCTGCAACCGCAATACCTTTCTATGCTTAAATCCATTATAGAGAAAGCATCAAGTATATAAAAAA
>QANZ01036525.1:0-34489 GCA_003254925.1 Chamaecrista fasciculata | reverse complement strand
TTTTTTTTTTTTGGCATGAACTCTTGTTGTTAATATTGCTAGAGAAGTAGTAGTAACTCGCTTCAGCTTGCACATTATAAGTGTAATTATTGAACTTATTTTCATATATTTTGTCAACTTTTGTTTGTATTTAATATTATGAAATGTAAGGCATTAGCATTAAGACCTAGATCCCCAGCAATATAAATGCATCGTAATTTTGAGAGATAAAATGTCAGTGAAATTCTTAATTTTTCTCTTTACATTATAGTACATTTACACTACAGATAATTCACTTTCTTAACATTAAGGGTATTTTTTAAAGGTAATGCTAACAAATGCCTTTAGGGCCCTTGTTAAGGTGCATTAATTACACTCTAGAAATAGAATTTCTATTTTGAAATTGCGAATTTGTCTCAAAATTTTAAAGAAGCAATAATGCACCTTAGAATTTACCTCAGAATTTCCATGTAAATGGTCAAAGAGTTATTACTTCTTTAAAATTTTGAGGTAAATTTACATTTTCAAAATAGAAATTCTATTTTTAGAGTGCGATTAATGCATTACCCTTTTTTTAAATATAATTTTAGAACACTCATTTCCACAAAAAAAAATATATCATTAAAGATAAAACTAAATTTTAATGCTCATTTATTTTAGGCGAAAATGAATATTATTCATCAAGTCATCAATAAAATAAAATACCTTGAGAATTCCTATTGTGTATCATATATATTGTTAATAGGGCAAAATTAGTTTTTTTTTCCTCTAAATTTTACATCAATTCTTAATTTTGTATTGAAAATCTATTTATTATCAATTTCATCTATAAAAGTTTATATTTTAGTCAATTATATTTTTATCATAGTTTTATTCAATAAATTAACATTAAAATTTACATAGTTTTAATTTGAAATAAAATTTATTTATTTATTTTTAATAGTTTTATATTATATTTTATACGTTAGGTAAAATTTATCGTTGATCAATAATAAAGTTAAAATATGAAAATTTTAAAACAAAATTAAAGGTAAATTACACTTTGATACCCCGTGGTTTGACCCTGTTTTACTTTGGTACCCTGTGGTTTGAAACCTGACACTTTGGTACCCTGTGATATTTTCCATTAACACTTTGGTACCCTTTGGAGCTATTTTGTAATTTTAACCATGACAAATTTGGGAAAAATTACATATTGACCCCATTTTTTTTTAAGTTTTCATTTTAGTCCCTGGATAATATGTATTCAGGGACCAATTTGTAATTTTTTGAAAATTTTTTGGGGTCAATATGTAATTTTTGCAAAATTTATTATGGTTAAAATTACAAAATAGCTACAAAGGATACCAAAGTGTTAATGAAGAATACCACAGGGTACCAAAGTGTCAAGTTTCAAACCACAGGGTACCAAAGTGAAATAGGGTCAAACCACAGAGTACAAAAGTGTAATTTACCCTAAAATTAATTATAAAATGAATTTTAGAGATAAATTTAAATATTGATATAAAATTTATAAAAAGTGTTTTTAAAGTTTCATCAACAAATCCGCAGGGCAATTTGAGCATTTATGTAGATAATTGGATTCAAATTAAATCGTTATCTAAACGCGCTACATGAGTGCGTCGTCCACTGGTGTGGTCCCCACTAAAAGCCTATGACGACCCAGGAAGCTCTCCTTGTAATTCACTTTTTTTTCCGACGTGGTAAAAAAGATCCAACAAGTAATTTTTGTTAACTATTTATATTTTAAAATTATATTTTTATTGATAAACCTATTTTTGTTAACTTATTTATCTACACATTTAGATTTTATTTATTATAAAACTATTTTAGAATAATAAAAATTTAATTAATTTTATTATTAAAAATATATTAAAAGTTAAGTAGATGTGATGTTTTAAATTTCAAAAGGCAAAAGGCTTGTTAGTGCTTCTAACGTTTGGGGTCAATTTCAGTTATGTTTCTAACGTTTGTTTTGTGTCAGTTGTGCCTCAACATTTCACATTGTTGTCAATTATACCCTAATCTCAATTTTTTTGGGCCAAAGTCCTATTTTGGTCCCTCAAGTTTGCTCAAAGTTTCGTTTTAGTCCCTCAAGTCTCCGGCGAACTTTTCGGCGAGATACACGGCGACTCTGACGACTACGAAAACTCTTAATCCACGGTTTTGTGACATCCTAAGTTCAATGACGGTCTCCATTTTGCAAAAAAAAAATGACTGGCAAGCCGCTGCAAAATTTACATAATCGCCAAAAATCATATTTTTAATCATTTGTTCGCAAAATGCAGGCAGCCATTGAACTCAGAAGATCAAAAAACCTTGGATTCAGAGTTTTCGTAGTCGTCGAGGCCGCCGTGTATTTTGCTGGAAAGTTCACCGGAGACTTGAGGTACCAAAAACGGAACTTTGAGCAAACTTGAGGATTCAAATAAGACTTTAGCCCAAAAAAATTGAGGTCAGGGTATAATTGACAACAATGTGAAACGTTGGAAGCATAACTGACATAAAACAAATATTAAAGGTATAATTAAAACTGACCCGAGAGGTCTTTTGCCATTTCAAAATTATTATCCAGCACTATTTAAAATTATGCCTAATAAAATAATCACATAATGCATTAGTAACAAATTATTTAGTCAAAATGTAGATTATAAATATTTGAAAGTATCTTTAGGTTTTTTTTTAACTAAATCTTTAGGCTAACCTTATATATATATATATATATATATATTCATGGAAAGCTCAACGACGCCACATGTTCACTTTGTCGCGACTTGCTTTCTCTCTCATGAGTCTCTAAGCTTCTCGATTCCTTCCTTCGCTGCCACGAGAGCTTTTCGGCTGATGAATGATAATGATGATGATGATATGAACTGATGATGAACTAATTTTTTTTTAATCAAGAATTGATGAATTGATGAAACTTGTGTAATCTTTGGTGATTTCTGGTTGTGTAGTTTTAGGGTTTTGTGGTTTGGGGTTTGGAGTGGATGAGAAGATGAAGATGATGAAAGATGAAGAGGAAAGTAGGATTTAGGGACCAAATTGCAAGAGAGTAGTTTTTTTAGGGGTTTAAGATTTAGGGTTTAGGGGGTTAGGGTTTTAGATTTTAGGGTTTAGGGTTTTAGAGTTTAGGGTTTTAGGATTTTAGGGTTTTTAATACTTTTAAGGACTAAATTGGAATGTTTGGAAGAGTTTTGAGACACTTTACAATTTTAGGATTTTAGGGTTTTAGGGTTTAGGGTTTTAGGGTTTAGAGTTTAGGATTTTAGGGTTTAGGGTTTAGAGTTTGGGGCTTAAGTTTTAGGGTTTTTAATACATTTAAGGACTAAATTGGAATGTTTGGAAGGGTTTTGGGATACTCTACAATTTTATTTTTAGCATTTGGGACAAAAATGAATGAAGAAGATGAAAAAGATAAATAAGAGGATTAAAAAAAAGTTTTAGGGGATTTAGGGGTTTTGGGACCAAATTGCAAGAGAGTAGTTTTAATGAGGTGTCAAGTGGAAATGAGTTGGATACTAATTTGAGCAAACCCCCTTTTTGGTCCCTCAATTGTTACTGAGTCGAGGATTTGGTCCCTCAACTAAGCATTTAACGGCCACCTAAGCAGATAACGGTGACACGTCATCACTTAACACCTCTATCACTAACGGACCAGACGTGAGGGACCAAAACGTAAACGGGATTGTACAATTGAGGGACTAAGTTGTAGTTTCCCACAATTGAGGGACCGATTGCTCGACTCAGTAACAATTGAGGGACAAAAAGGGGGTTTGCTCTTATTTTTTTCAGACAGATGTTTGTAGATATTGTTCAACCGGTTCATTGCCCATTTTTGAAAGGTTATTTAGGTGGTTTTGGAGATGAATTGGATCGAACTACTAATCGATTCTTGATCTGATTTTTGAAAAAATGACTCAAAATTTTATATGATGTAACAATCTTCTTGATATAAGATTCCATCCATGCAACACACATATAATATACTGAATACTCTTGAGTTCACCATTAAAGTTCCTGTAGCTTCTAATCAATTAAGATGAACAGCTTAATTACGACCTTATCTTTTATTTTAGTTATCATTAGATTCAAAAGCCTTACATAATGATGCAGTTGCTCAATGATTATTATTGATTTGTCTTTTATACCATCAGATTTTACTATTAAACTTTAACTAATATCTACAAACATCTGTCTGAAAAAAATATCTACAAGCATCCAAGTTAATCATAACAATTATATCTTTTTTAAAAATAGTTTTTATAATCTTACGTTTTAAATATTAAATAAAAGAATTTATTATACTCAATGATTAAATCACAAACCGATCTTAATTTTAATTATAGTATGTCTTGAATAAGGCAGGAAAAAAATCATGAGTACCACACATTGTGAAGGAGGCTCAACGTAACTCACACGGAAATTTATATAGAAGAGAAGAAAAGAAAATAAAAGAAAGAAGAGCAAACCAACAATTTGACCCCTACAAAATTATCAAGTTGGCAATTCAGTTCTTAAAAGATTGAAATGTACAATTTCATCCCTAAAAGATCAAAATAATATACTTTTTAATCTTTTTTATGGATTAAATAGTATATTGCTTTAATATTTTAAAGACTAAAGAGTTTGGACTTAAATGTATGTTTTGATGTTCACTTTGGTCTTTTCAAAATGTTCAAATTAGTCTTAAATATTAATAAAATGTTTCATTTTGGTATCAAACTATTGAATATAGTTGTATTTATCTTTGTTTCAAGTTCAGAGCTATGTGTTGCTTTCAAAGAATACTTTCTTTATTTAGTTGGGATCATCAATAAATAACGTTAAATCAGGTCTCAAAAGTAGGCCGCTTATTTCATGATCAAACAAACGGAATTAGTCATATTTATCTCGTTTCAAGTTCGAATGCAATGAACTCAAAGTTACGAGTTACTCTTAACAAATCATTTTTCTTCCAAGTTGAGACTGTCAGCAAATGAGATCAAATCGGGCTCAAAAGTGGGATTGAAACCAAAAAGTAGAAAATTATGAAAAATTAGTTCCAAATTAGCCCTATTTGACTTCATTTGTTGATGATCCTAACTGGGTAAACAAAAGATTCGTTAAGAGTAACCCGAAGCTTCAAACTTGTCACATTCAGACTTGAAACAAGAAATATATGACCAATTTTGTTTGTTTGACCGTGAAACAAGCGGCGTATTTTTGGATCCGATTTGATCTCGTTTGCCGACGATCCCAACTAGATAAAGAAAATACTATTTGATTGTAACACGTATCTCTGAACTAGTCATAGTTGAACTTGAAATTAGAGAAATATAACCACATTCAATAGTTTGGGACCAAAATGAAACATTTACATAAAGGACCAAAATGAACATTAAGGCATACATTTAGAATCAAAATAACCATTAGACCATTTTCAATTTACTCAAGAAAGAAAGAGAAGAATCTCAGAAGCCACGTGTAAAATGTAGAAGCACGCGCCTCTCGCGCGTGGGGATATGCATTTTCCTGACGCTGATCGGACCACACCATAACACACCCTTCCTTTCTCTCTCTAAAAATTTCGCATATATTAGCACGCTTTTGCAATCTCTCTCTATCTCTCGAAGAACGACTTGGGTTTTTCGCTTTTTATTTTTTCTTTCTCGTTCTCTCGACCCTCTCAACACAGTCTTCTCCAATTCAGCCTTCGTTAGCCATGAAAGCTCAGCTTCCATAGTCGCAGGTATCACTCACTCTCTACATCAATCTATCTATATTACTGTATTAATCATACCTATTATCTACTCCCTATATATGTGTGTTTCTCTTCATCCTGTATGTCCAATTTTTTTCCCCTCAATCTATAACTTGCCAATCGGCGTGTAACATTCTCTCAGGTTTGGTTCCTCACGTGGGTTTCGGTGGCTTCTTCTTCTTCTTCTTCTTCTTCTTCTTCGTTTATATCATGGAGGTACTTGTACAGTGAAAATCATTTATATTTTCGTTCTTATTCTGAACCCGGTTTTAGCTTTGGTGTTGCTTCTTTCGTCCAGATTGTATTGTTTTTGGCGTTCGAGAATAATGTGCTTGATTGCTTTTCAACTTTTCATACATTTGTGTGAAGTTCTAGACTTTGGATATCGGGTTGCTTCTCGTTTCGTGTTTCGGGTAGGGATGTGGATCTGGTTCGCTATTTCCTTCTGGGTTTGTAGCTCGATACACCAGTTTTTTTTTTTTTTTTAGTCAGGTGTTGCTTACTTCCCAGAAATATTTACCTGAACTCGATATCATTATTCCTTGTAATGGCAAGTTTGTTCCTGCGAGTTGAGTTGGTTAGCTTCAACTTGGAAAATTTGCTCGATACAAACTCATTCAATTCCATTTTAAAGTTGTTGCTTAATTTGGGAGTTTTGTACGCGTTAGAGTAGGTATATTATATAGTCCTTGTTTTGGTTGAAATCAGAAAAATTATATATCTAACCGTTCTTCCCCCTCTATTTATTGCTAATTTAACTTTCTTTACGTTGATCTGATTGAGACTTGTAATAATCAGTATTATGAATGTGTCTTATGTATAATGTTATTAAAGGAAATGCTGCTGGATCTTCCATGGCTGGGATTGCAGCATATTTGTTTGTGGACTTTTGGGCTGTCTTAATTTAGACTGATGAGTGATATTGTTTAGTGGTCTCTCTAATTTCTACATGAAGGGTTCAGGATTAAGCAAAAATTCCTCTCAGTATATTCTTCAGAGCTTGGGATTTTAGTTACCTCAGTATTGCTAAGGAAAATAAATAACATTTACTTAAAACTAGAAAAATGGGGATTAATAATTTTTTGGCATGCATTGTGTGGTTCTTTCCCTTCTGCTTTGTTTTCCTATGTCTGATCATTGTCAAAACATAGTTTTATCTATAATGTAATTAAAAGCTGCTCATTCAGTACTCTCTAGGATGAGTGGTGTTTAAAGAAAAAGAATGGAAAACTCAATTCAGCCTTAAATCCAAATCTTTTGTTACTTTCTGAACAACAATGAGAAGCAGAATGTCTTTGAGATGCTTTCTCAAGTTTGTTTCATTTTATTCATAGGTGACGGCACTTCAAGCTAATGATCTTGTAAATTGCATTGAAGAGCAAGCAGATGAGCAATCACTTTCTCCAGAAGTTTCTGATGTTTATAATGCTTATGGTGATCCAGACACATTCCCTCGAGTGGGTGAGCAGTACCAGGTTCAAGTTCCGACTTTAATGTCACAGTCTGACTATTGCTGGCTCCAAAAGAACACACATGATCCAGAAAGCACAGCAGCTACTGCACATGAATTTCTAATAGGGTTACCCATACCATTAATTTGGATTAAGGATGAAGTAGAGAACAAAAAGAATAAGCAGCAGGAAGATGCGTGCAAGTTTGTTGGAATTGCCAAAAAATTTGATTTTTCAAAACCAGAATGCAAGAAAGAGAACCAGAGAATTTTGGACTCTAATGGATCTAATTCTAAACATGAGATCATTGACAGTTCTTTTTTCAAAAGAACCAACATGGCAGAATCCAGAGATTCCCTTATGCAGCAAGAAATAAAGATCCAGATGCATGGGAACCATAAAGGCAAAGGCTACCATCTTGTTCCCGGGTCTTCCAGTGACACCTGGAATGAAATAGAAGAAGCCAGTTTCATCCTTGGCTTGTATATATTTGGGAAGAATCTTGTTCAAGTAAAGAGATTTATTGGCAATAGGAAGATGGGGGATATATTGTCATTCTACTATGGGCAATTTTACAGGACTGACAAATATCGAAGGTGGTCAGAATGTAGGAAAATGAGAAGCAGAAAATGCATTTACGGGCAGAAGATATTTACAGGTGCAAGGCAACAGGAACTGCTATCTCGTTTGCTACCCAATTTATCAGAGGAATGCTGCAATAATTTACTCGAGGTATTGACTGATATTCTTGTAAATTTTTTATTTCTCTATACATCATTCTATGCCATCAGCTAATAAATAGGACACCATCTTTGCTTCAACTTGAAATGTTTGTCAAAAACGTGTTCTCAAATTGGAATGTTTATCTAAATTCCAATTATTCATTCTTGATTCAAATGTAAATTGTATGGAAAAGAATCATAACACGTATGAGCATGGTTGAAGAACTTTACTAAAGCTACAAAATCAACTTTGGGTTTGTTTATTGCAATCACAAAAATTGAGGAATTCACATGAATCTCATAATTTTGGATGGTTTCTTTACTGCAAATAGCTACCAGGCAGAAATCTAGAATAAGGGAACAACTCTACCAAGGCAAATTTGACAATATTTTACTAATAAAGGTTTAACTAAACTGAAACATAATGTAATAATAGTTATAATGTGGATTTTATTCATATTACTAGCTAATTACCATTCCAAGTGGTTACCAAATGAACAACTTGTAACTGTTGTTTGCCAATCAAATTTTTGTGTGGTTGATGGGATATCCTTAGTCTAAATTGAAATTCTCAGTGTGCCACAGTTTTATGTTAACTTGAAAGTTTCTGCAACATTTTATATCTTGAAAAATCTTTTAGTGTGAAGCCTTGGTATGCATGTGAAAGGAATCTTATTTGGTCAATAATTTCTTCTTTTACTCACTATTCTTCATTCAGGAATGTGTTATTTCTGATATTATTCAATTATTGAATAGGCATCAAAGGCATTACTGCAGGGAAAAATGCTTCTTGAAGACTATGTCTTAACTTTAAAGACTTCAGTCGGGCTGAATGCTCTTGTTGAGGCAGTAGGAATAGGTAAAGGAAAGAAAGATCTTACTGGTATGACTGCAGACTCTTTGAAGTCCACTCAGGCACATCATGTCCGCCGTGAAATACCAGTTGGCAAAGCATGCTCGATGCTTACACCTGCAGAAATAATGACTTTTCTAACTGGTGATTTCAGATTAAGTAAAACTCGATCAAGTGATCTATTTTGGGAAGCTGTTTGGCCTCGTTTACTTGCCAGAGGTTGGCACTCCGAGCAGCCTGGTAATCATAATTATGCTCTTGCTGCCAATAATTCTCTGGTATTTCTTGTCCCTGGAGTCAATAAGTTCTCGAGGAAACTAGTGAAGGGAAATCACTATTTTGATTCTGTTAGTGATGTCCTTCGTAAAGTTGCTTCAGATCCTGAGCTGATAGAGCTTGAGGCCATAACTGATAATGATTGTAGAAGCATGGAAGGAAATGGGTGGAGAAAAGAAACAAAGTTAGACCAGGAAAATTCCACTGATTGGCAACGCCACTGCTATCTGAAGCCGCGAACTCCAAACCGTAGTACAGATTCAATGAAGTTAACTGTTGTGGATACAAGTATGATTGGCGAAAAAATGACAAAGGTGAGAGAACTGAGAAGCTTACCGGTAGGAGTTTTAGCTTCTACATCAGAAAATGTTTCTGACATTGACGATACTTCAGAGGAGCATTCAAATGAATCTGAGTCTGTTGGTACCATTTGCTTTGATAGGGAGTATGGTGATATTACTAAAGTTACTAAAGGTAACATTGGCAGGGAAGTCTCTACTAACATAAACGGTTTTAAAAGTAATCCTTCTGCTAACCTATCTGTTGCCTCCAAGAACCAGAAGACAGATTTGCTTAGTAACACACACAGAAAAAACACCATGAACTCCCAATCAGGCATGAGAACGTTACCTGATGACAAAATTGTTCCTGTCCCAGTTAAAAAAAGACGAAGGAGATTAACTGCATGTACCCGTGCAGAGAGAGATCGCAAGACTGACAACATATTTGTGGCTCCCAGAGTAAAGCAAGAAGAGGTCACTTCTTGTAGTAACAATTCAAATTCTAGTGAGAATGTTCTTTCACAAGAAAACCCACTCCGGGAGAATAAAGTGATAGCAGATCCTCCATCAGATACCGGTTCAATTATCAGTAGAGAAGCTCTTCCCACAACTAGCTCTTCTTGTCATAAGGACCAACATGAGAAACCAGTGAAGCGGGCTATGATTGATCTGAACTTACCGGTTTCACCTGAAGTTGAAGTTGATGAATCTGTCATGACTGAAATGATTGACGGACAACAAAACAATGGAGTGATGTCCAAACCTGTCGATAGCTCTGAGCAGCCACCTAACATGAACAGCCGGAGGCAGAGCACAAGAAACCGGCCGCTGACAGCAAGAGTGCTGGAAGCTTTTGCCTTGGGATATCTGGACAACAAAAAGGAGAAGCGAAAAGTTAGGGATTATCTGCAAGACAGTTCTGGATCTAGATCTACCCAGCGTGCATGTGGTAAAAAGAAAGGTGAGACTTCTTCTAGTAGTAGTGGGGCAGATTTCCGGAAGGAGGAAAGAACTAAGGATCTCTGTAATGGTAGCGACGATTTGATCTCAACAGGCTTCCAATAAAGTCATAAACATATGACACCAAAGTAGAAGTCTTTTCAGTCCTTAAATTGGTACATAAAACATACAAGATCATAGACAAACATAGAAAAGACTGAGGGTGTTAGATATTTGCAAGCGACTGCTTACACAAGAGGTTCCTTTAGCTGCAAGGTACTTGAAAAATGAAAATCTGAAACAGAAGAAATTCCTCTGGTCTTTCCAGTTCTGAGATCAACAGTTCTATGAAAGCTTTTGTCTCATTTCTTGGTTTCAATACCTTTCTCCAATCTAAATTCCTTTTTTGATGTCAGTGGTAAATAGAATACACAGCATTCCAATGCAGATTATGACTCTGTTTTACATTTTGTAGTTTTTCTATTAGAAATTATGCTTATTAGTTGATGTCAATAGAGGAAAGGAAAATGGAGCAGTTAGAAGTGGGTTTTCCTCCTCGTTGGGTGTGTCCTGCTGGATTTCATCAAGTTGACACCAAATATTCATTACACATGCATATAGATATTTTTTTTTTTATAGTGATTTTTCCATACGTAGTTGGTGACTGCTTCTTTTTGCCCATTTCTCTTGCAGTACTACTTTCAACTTCCAGTCCCAAGATTTTAAGCATCTTAATAGTATGTTTGACCATGACTCTAATTCTCTAAAACTCTTTAAGATACTAAAATTTGATCATGTTTAGTGGTGTGAAGCTCTGGATACCATAGGTGTGTGTTTGTGAGTATGTTTTCTCTCGGAGTGCTAAGAGGTATTAAGAATCTAATTATTTGAAGTTAGCGACGTGGGTAATTTGCATTTATTAGCCATATAATTTATGGTTGAATAAACTTTTGAAATTCATTGATAGTATTGATAATAATATGATGATACTATATGATTTTGGAGGCAGATTACCTCAAGAGATTTTAAAGGCATAATATAGAATAAGATATAACTTGTACGTATATTATATACTTGTAGAAGTTCACGATTATAAGGCTCCAAACCTGTATAGTATAGTATAGGAACTTTTTTTTTTTGTCCATATATAATAGAAGGCTAATATAAGTACTAATATGTTCATTTGAAGACATGAATTATAAGACATAAATTATATATTTTTTTAGAAATATTAAAATGAATGGATTTTTAAAACGCCAACAAAATAATTTAATATAATAAGTTCTACCTTCACAATCACGGGAGGTTTCTTTTTTCTTTTGGTTGACGATAGTTTTTGTTTCCTCTATAAAAAGACTATCATATCATTTAATGATTTAATCATCTCAACATATATATTAAAGAGCATTTATGGTAGAAGTAGTTGTTTGTTAATTAAATTCCAACCGAAAGTATTCATTCGACCTACTTCAATTTTGTGATAAAGAATGAAACTCCCTTTTTTTTTTGGCCGGAAAAGAATGAGACTCCTTTATAAGACTATAATTTGAGAAATTAACAATAAATGAGCGTGTAAATAAATTGTATCACGTACATCATTTATTTAAATATATATAAAAAAAATGGTTAATTAGCACTTCTTAACCATATACAGTACTGCATGATTATGAATATAAGATATTTTGTGATACAAATGAATTCTGGTATTATTAGTAGTTCAAATTTTATGTGGAAAAGCAAAAGGCACAAAGCATCCACGTGGACATCTGGCCTTCTATGGGACCCACTGTCCTTTCTTGCTTGTCCTAATTCTACGTGTAACATGGGCGCGTACTGTCCATGTGTCACCAAACTTGTGTTATGTTTTTGTAATACCTAATCTGATGTTCTGATAAATCAATATTATCTCCTGTATTTTAATATATTGATTGATAATTACGTACTACTAAACCATAATTTCAGCAATTAATAAAAAAAAATCTACTATTTAGTCTCTAAATTTAGATTCATAAATTAATTAGATTATGAATAATAAAAATATATTACTTAGTTTTTGAATTATTTTAATTATCAACGATTTGGTCCTTGTATAAAATTCAGGGATCAAAAAGTATTAATTCAATAATAATATAAGGATCAAATAGTATAAATTTAATACACATTCATGAGTCAAAAAGTATAAAATTAATTCAAAATCAATGGACCAAATCATCACTAGAGACCAAATAGTTGATAATTGAAATATTTCAAAGATCAAATAATATATTTCGATTATTAAAAGATTCATTAATTAATTTGGTATAATTAAGAATCAAATAATATCTCTTTTTATCAAAAAGAACTATAAATTTAATTATTTTTTTAAAAAAAGAATCAAGTCAAATTATATTATAAACATATAATTATAATGGATGGTTCACATATATAATTATATTATAAACATATAATTTATAATATAATTATAGTCTTATTGCAAATTATATTTGTTCCTTCACATATAATTTGACTTGATGTGTTTTTTATTATTCATATGATTTATAAAAAAAGATATAATTTGCTTCACAAACTCTCGGGAAATCAATTCATTTAATTTTTCGTTTAATTTGTTTATGACAAAAAATGCAATATGACCCCCTAGACTTTGGTTCATTTGAAAATAGGTCCTTTAACTTTCAATTTTGAAAATAAAATCTTGAAACTTTGAAGATTTAGGAATTAGATTCTTTATTTTTTTTATTAATTATTGTGATGTCATCTTTATATGTATTTTTTATTTATTGTCATCTCAACAATCTTAACAAGATTAATAATTTTTTAAAAAAATAAAATAAAAAAAATCATAACATAACATATTATTTAATCAATAAATAAAAAAAAACTCTAACATCAAAAGATTTTTTTTATTAAGATTATTTATGTGGTTAAAAATTAAATATTTGAAAGTATGATATGACAACAATTAATATTGATAGTGAAAAAATGGATGAAAAGATTTAACTCTTAAATCTTCAAAATTTAAGGATCTAATTTAAGAAATTGAAAGTTTCAGGACCTATTTCTAAATGACTCAAAGTTTGAGGGGTCTTATTGCAATTTTCTTTTTTTATCATAAAAAATTATAAATTAATATTAAAGAATAAACTTTTATTCGAATTTTTTGTAGTATTATTTTTTTTTGGCTATTAATTTTATTTTTGTAGTATTATTGTTGTTAGATTTATTATTAAAAACATTATATATTTTTATTTTTTAATACTTAGTTTTTTTCCTGATATTAATAGCATCGAAGTGAAAGACGGACGAAGAACACAAGAAAGATGGGTCAGGCATTTCGACGAGCATCTGGAAGATTCCGACCTACTTCCGCCGTTGATACAACATTATCGTCGTCAAAACCGAAGACCGCCGTCGATCGCCGGCCGCCACCGCCCGACAAAGCAGATATCTCGAAGTCCGGCGAGCAAGACGAACTGGACCTCGGTAAGTGTGTGTGCCTGCCATTTTAGGTCTGGTCGAGGGATTTTAATTACTTTTTTTTTTTTTTGCTTCTTTAATTTCATTTATGTCTGATAGATACAATAATGATGACGGATGTTATCCTGAGAATTTGTTGTTCTGAGTGAATTGGTTAACATTGCTCTATTTCATTGCTTTAAAGAACACTTAAGCAACGGAGGGTCAATGAATTTCAAGTCTTCTTCGTTTGAAATTGATATCTTTGTTGCCTTAGATCCTGAGGGCTTACCAGTAGTACTTTTTGAAACTAGCAATTTTTTTTGTGTCTGTCAGTTTGTGTGAGGTTGTATATTGCTACTATATATTATCATTTCACTGCGGTTGATGGGATTGCTATTGTTCTTCATGCCTTAAGGTGGTCGTCCCAGAGTCAATGCTGACAACATCTTGGAAGAAAGAGATCCTAAATTTGATGCTATGCTTGATCAAATGGTTGGCAGAATTACTGCAAAGCCTGGAGGGAAACCTGAGATGGGTGAGGTGAGTTTGTGAAGGTTGTTTTCACTTGTTAATTTTGAAACCAATTTTTTTTGTGGTGCTATTTTCCTTTATTTTCCATTTTTGTTTGACATTCAACTAGTTCAAACTTGTTTGGTTCACCATATTTGTATGATAAGGAGGAGATTGTTTGTAATTCACCACTTTACAAATGAATTGGAATCTACAATTTTTTACTGTAAGGGAGATGGATGGTCAGTTCCGGCAACTACGTTGCTCTTGGTATGCTGACTTAGAAAAGGTGTTAATTAAGTTCAGCTCCAAATGTGTCACTTTCCTATATATTGCTTTGTTTATCTCCCAAAGAGTGAAGTGAAATCGTCTAATTGAAATAGAATTCAGCCTTGATATTATGTTACAAATTGATCTTTGTGATATACGTACACACTTACATATACATATATATATAATTATGCTACTAATTAGCAAATAGGTCAAACCTGGTTGACAGTTACTCTATTATTTCACCATCAACACTGCGTAAGGTTCATGGTATATGTCCTTGTCTGACTAATGGAGCTAGCAAATTGTCATTGGAATTGAACAGATGTCAGAAATCTTTTTAGGAAACTTCTCAGTCTAACTCACAGTCTAACTAACACGAGTTTGCATATGTTGTTCTTAATGTAGCCTGAATTTTTGCAACCTACATTTAATTTATCTCCACTTATGTTGTTTAAGCAATAGACTAACACAACTTGAATTGCACAAGCTATGTTATTATTGCATGTTTTACTAGGACAAGCTTAACTCAGTTTGATTTTATGGCTACAGGCTGTGGTACAGAAGTATAATAGGCCAATGCCAAAATTGCGAAACACTAAACCAGAATCTGGCAGGTATGAGGAAAGGCCTGTTCCTTCAGGCACCTTAAATGTAGCACAGTTGCGCCATGTCATCCTCCTGCATGAAGGCAAGGCTGATGATCACAAAGGACCTATGGAAGTCCACCAGATTGCTGAGAAGTTTCATGTTGATGCTGTCCAGATTCAAAGGATCTTGCAGTTCCTATCAATACCTCCTGAAAGTAGCAATAAAGGAAAGAACAGCATATGAACACAAGTAATTAGCACTACTAACAGGTATCTTTCTTACGAATGCCACAGACGACTACGAGAAGTCTTGCCCATTTGAAGAAAGGTTGAAATTTTCCAAAGAAGCAATTGTTAGACTGTCAATCTGACGTGTTTATTGACCTGCTGATGACTTTCTATTGTGCTTGTAATATTACAGAAAAGCCCATGTACTTGTTAGGATATTCAAGAAAAATTTTGTAATAGTTATAAATTTCCTTTCTTTGGGGAGGGTTGAAGAATTTCTAATAGAGTTTGGCAAACCGATATTTGAGATCCTGTTCATTCATCCATCATGCTTAGGGTTCAAGGATGAGTCTTGATTCAAGCCCTAGTCTTCAATAAAGAGCCGATTGAGTTTTGCCTAGTAAGATATAATTTATATTTGTATGCTCTATATCTTTGTTGATTACGGAAGAATTACATCCCTAGTTTACGATGTGGAGTTTCTGTCTTGTTTGATTAGTATGAGAACAAAGAATTTTTCCTTCACACTTTGCACTTCAAAATTTGATTCAGTGTCAATAGTGATGCAGAGTGTTCCGTCGAAAATCTTATTTGCCTATCCATTTTCTCTTTTCTTTTTGTGGGTAAACTGTAGGGGTGTTCAAAACCGAACAAAACCAAACCGAATCGAAGCAAAACTGAACTAAACCGATCAATTGAGCGGTTTGGTTTGGTTAAAAATGCATGAAAAATGGATGGTTTTGTTCGATTAACAATTTAGGCATACAATTAACCGAACCGAACCGACCGCTAGTATTTATATATAGCTATTTTTACTTATATTATGTTATATGCAATTACATTTCATAAAAAAATTATTAATTTTTTATCATCATTTGATTTTATTATATTTTTTTATTATATTATCTTATTGAATCATAAAATTTGATTTATCTTAGACAACAATTAACAACTATTCTTCGTTATACAATTTTATTCTCTCAAATCTCTAATCTCATTTGTCATTTTTTTTATCTATTCTATAAATTAAACTTATTACTTCAAAACACTAATTTTTTCTCTCTAATTTTATAATTAATTAATAAAAATAACTAATAAACTTGTTAACCGCTCAAACCGACTGTCTAAACTGCCTATTTATCAGTTTTATTTGGTTTGGTTAAACAAATTATTTTTAACAGCTTGATTAAGAATTATTTCAAACCGATGTGAGCGGTTCGGTTAAAAATTTGGTTCAAAACTGCCCAATGACCACCCTAGGTAACTGAAGTAAGATAATGAAGAGTCATTATGCTTGTCTTGGATACTTTTAATCAGAGTATATAATCTTGGGGGATCACTATGTCAGCCAAATGAAGCCTGATATGTCTATAACCCTCTGTCCACATGCATCTTATATGAAATTCATTATATCTTTGCTGTAAGCTATTTTAATCAAAATAAGATGTGTGACATTTATTTTGCATAACTAATCATGATAAAAAAGAGAATATGAAAGACAATTTTTCACATAAGAAAGAGAATGTAATTAAAATTTATGATTGAAAGAACTTCATGACAAACATATGAGAAATTTTATATAAGTTTTTCTCTTTTTTGCAACAATCTTATTTAGTTATTCTTATCTATATTAGAAACAAAAAAAACTATACAAGTCAGAATGGAGGTAAAACTGGACAAGGGCTGAAGCACACTATTTTGGAATATCTGCAATTTGGATCTCAACTGTCCGCATTGCCAGCAAGATCTATCACGTATTAACAGTCTTCAAAATCGAGAAACAGGTGCAACAGCTTTACTATGATCTCAGATTTCATCTTGACTTCCTTCCACCTGTAAACTCAGCATATCCATCTTGCTTTCTACCTATCCTATGAGGAACATAATCATCTAAAGTTTTTTTTTTATCCAAAAAAATTATATGAATAATCATTAAAAAAAAATCAAGAATCATATTAAAGGGACTCCAACCAATCTGAAGTCAATTCATAAGCAACAAAGGTTACAGCACCAGCTGGTGCAGCTTTAATAGTTGAAGGGACAATTCCTTTGTATAGACCAGCCCAACCCTCCAACCTTAGTATTCGTTGCATGGCATCTACCATATTCCTATATGCTCGATGCTCCACTCGAGCTCCGTATCTTGGATGCCTCTGTAGTCCTTCGATCTGCACCAAACAAACATTCAATGTTTCATAAATATATTTCACAAAGACATCAGCAACACAAGTTTGCTTTGATATTTTGATCAGATGATTCTAATACTCATACTTCAAAATGGGCAAAAGGCATAGGTACAATATTTTTAGTGTTAACTGTCAGATTTTTCAGTAAAAAAGTTTAATAGGCGAACAATTTTACACTATCAACTCTTTCAAGATAGTCCTTAAATAATAAATATGTCCGTTAGTAAAGGTAGAGCCTACCTGAAATCTTTTCTTGACCACATCAAGTGGATGACAGACAAGTTTGGCACATGTTCCAGCAGCCAGTCCACAAAGGAAGAGCTGAAAGCTAGAGAGGCCATCCTCTTTCACGGACAAGCTAGTGTTGGAATATCTATAGTGGTTCCATGCCTACAATAATACACAATATATAATTAAAAAAATAGAATATCATTACCATGCAATAAGAATTTGAGAACTCCACGCTTCAAATGAGATTACCAGTTACAACAAGCGGAGAAATTAAATAGGTTAAATAGATTACAAGAGTTTTTACAGGGGCACAATCACTCAGATGCATTCTAATTCAAAACTAGCACAAACTACTACTGTCAATATCTTCATTGTGAATGCAAATAATTTATCAAAGCATGACGACATAATAAGCTGTAAAAAATTAAGGATGTTTAGGCATCAGGCATGTGAATTAGTGATCCATAATAATAAGCTGTAAAAAATTAAGGATGTTTATATTATGTATAATGGAGATTCCACATACAGAGTGAGACACATAAAGCAACCCTCAATACTGATGAAGCATTCTGAATCTACATACAGATAAGATATTAATTTATGCATTATATCAATCTAATTCTTCTACTCTCATTCCACGACTACCAAAAGACTGTAAAATGATGGGACAAAACACTACAAAAACTAACTAGTTTAATTGTTAGGGTGGAGTAAAAAAAAAACCAACATATTAACCTTATGAAATGCTCACAAAGGCCTAACTATAACATCAATGCATGGAGCGCATTATGTCAACTAATGGAAATAACATTATCAGTAGAAGGCACTGAAATTCTACCATTGTCCATCGTTTGAAAGTATCATAGGTGCCAAATTGTAGTCCTGCATAAGGTATAATCTCAACTAGTGTTGGCGTTAATCCAGCATATAAACCTTGGAAGCCACGAACCCTGACTATATCAACAAATGCTGACCGCATGTTTGGATATACCTAAAATGGTGGGAAAACTTTGTTCAGACGTTGAACCAGTCAGCCAAGGCATATTATAATCATAAAATAATGTTTAATACCTTAGGTTCACCCTGAGAAGCCAATATAGTCCGGAGAAGATCAAAGGGATATGATCCTACAGTAGCTGCACACCCAGCTAAAGCACCACTGACATAGGATAGATATGGGCTCAAATGAATGTGATTTTCTGTAGCAACAGAATAAACTAAATAAACCTTAAGTTTGAAAAACCACAGGACAATTCTCGATAAGAAATATCCATGAAAATGGGTATGAATATGATAATAGGTTTTAACCTGCAAATATATTGTGTATGTATCTATAAACTACAGACAGCATTCTTCCCTCAAATAAATTGGTAAATTGAAATTTAGCAAGAGCAAGATGGTGAAATAAAAATGAGGAACTTATGGACCTACCTTTTTAAAGAAATAAGTGACAGTGATAAGATAAACAGAAACTAATTACCAAATTACCTAAGAGGCACCTAGAACACCAATTCACATAGCTCATAAAACCTAATATGTTGAACAACTGAACAACAATTGAAATAGAACATAAAATACCTGTCTTGGAAGAACCAGAAGCGAAAGTCTTCAACTTGTGTAAAACTGTAAACTGTATGGCTGTGTATGGCATAACCATGAGCAATGCTGGCACATTGCCCCGCCAAAAACCCTGAGATAAGTAATTAAGAAAAAGGACATATCAGACTAAGGAAAAAACAGATTGTCATGAAACTTTTGGGAGAACTCTTAAGACTGCCAATGCCATCAAATAAACAGACATGCCAAGTTGCCAACAGCCAACTTTTTAAAGGAGAACAGGAAGGAATAGGTAGCAGAATACTAAAGAGATAAAGCATTATAGACATCTGCATTTTGGGTTTATAAATATTATAACTTATTTATTTATATGAAACATAAAAGCCTATAGGGACATGTTTTGCATCCTTTGATTAATAAATAAAGCAACAGAGAGGAAATAATTAGATTGGGATGAAGCACTGCCATGTTTAAAATCATGAATAAAAGTCAACAGACAAGACGAGTTTGTGCTCACTATTGTTTTTAGTATCATGGGATCTTTAGCTATTGTGGACAAATTCTGGCAGATAATTGCTTAGATAAAGAGGGGATGGGGTAAGAATAAGCATGGTGAAGCTCAACTGCTTTGGAGTTATCGATGAGATATGATACTTTGAGGTTACATAATAACAAGGAATGTATATGTTTCTTTACTTCTAAGTATATAATCTTTATTTAGATGTATTACGCATATTACAGATTTTGTTTTTCAATGCATATTATAAAAGAAAGTACAATATCTGTGTATAATATGATAGTAAGTAACTGAGTATGCTAATTTATACCAATATTGTCAACACTACAATTGATAAAACAACATAATAAACTTAGAAGAGACAAAGTCTGAGGGGAAAATAAAACAATAACTAAAAAAAAAAAGCTTTCTTACCTTCATGCCTTCCTCTCTAAATATATCTCTACTTGCTTGAACCATTCCGGTATATTTTGATGGCACAGACAACTGCTTCCGTAGTAAAGCCCATGAAGATGTGGGCTCTAGTTGAACCTTTCAATAAATGAGAGTGAAAGAAAGAGTCTTCAGCTCATTGCCCACATTGAAGATGGAGCAGACATCAATAAACAGCCACAAGCCCAAGAATCAAAATAATCATATGTATACAAACCTGAACTACATAATACATATGATATATACATATTTTACTGTGAACTGTGAAGCCCCAAATGAGGGTACAAACTTATCCCGAATCGCATAATTATCAAGACGCAAATGTCCAGAAAATAACAACTATATATCATGGACGTAAATTGAAAAGCTTTTTGATGATCACAAATTTTTTAAGAGTCAATAAGCCATTGGTCGTCAAACAATAATAATAAGTCGGTAAACCCTATTTCTGATGAATAGTGTCAAATAAAATTATTGCTTGAGATCATACTCTAAATCTCATACTAAACTTTATAGCCATGAGATCCAAGATCAGACTCAAACAATCTCTAGATAACAATTTTTCTTCACATTATTGAGTTAATCTGTTTGTAATCTTCAGTATATCAAATAAAATCAACTTTCCTGTCCATAACTAAGAAAATCAGATCATCTGTATTTGACTCCTTTGAATTTCTCTATAATTAGTTGTTGTTGTTTTTTTTCCTTCCTGTACATGAAACAAACTGTTTCACCGGTTTACTAAATGAAACCATGCATTTTAATCTCATATCTCTCTAAATTATAGAGAAATTCAAGGAAGTCAAATTCAGAGGATCCGAACTGCTAACTAGACCAGTAAACCCACAATTTGCACATTGCCAGGCTCCAAAAATTGTCTCTAGTTTTTTATTATTTTCTTCCTCTTTTTTGGCTATTCAAATTAAGAATTATTTCAAAGCAAGGACTTGACAGTTAAAACTTTTCCCAATGAAGCTGCCCTTTCCCTCCCTCCACCCCTCTACCAATACAGAAAATAGAATAAAGAGATTACAAGGATCCGGATTACATGGAGTTTATAGTAGTTTCATTCAACACAAGATAAAAATTCCGTTCCAACATGATAATGCGCAAACATAGAAATACATTACAATGGAAATGCAAACAATTAACTTGAAACTCTCATCCAGAATGACGCAACGGACCACAACTGACCTGGAATCTTATCTTAATCACATCAAGAGGTGACGTCACCGTCCGTGATATACCACCCGAAATCGCCCCAGCAGAGGCATCAATCATAGCTCGCCTCATTTGGCTCGACTCCTCCATTACCAGAAACTCCCTTCCCTTCCTTCCAATCTACAACCTAGAAAAGAAAAAAAACAAACAAATAAAGTAACTAAATATTCCACGTAAAAGAAAAACCCACATCAACAATGTCGAATGATTAGAAATTCACAACAAAAAAAAAAAAGTAGCAAATTAATCACGAAAGCCCTGTAAAACTAGGTTTCGAGATCGTGGAGGCGGGAAATTTGTGAAAAGAACGAAGGTATACGGAGAGTAGAGCATGGTTGGGCACGTACCTTGAATTGGGGAAGGAGAAGAGAGCTCAGAATTCAAATCCCAAAGAGAGGAAGGCCTTCGATTGCCGCCTTATTTGATTGAGATTTGAGATTTGAGATCACGATTCCGGAAATACACAATAGGAAGGGACGTCTTCTTCTTCCTCTTGAGTCTTGAGATGAGAGGGAGGCTATGCTGGAATTTTGGAATGCTTCAACTTTTTATATTTATGATTTTTCTTACAGATGATAATTACAAACATTATTATTATATATCCTTTTTATTTTTATGTCTGAAACAAAATAATTATAGGACTCATAACAGAAAAATAAAAAAGGCTTAAGTGCAATTTTGGTTCCCTAACTTTTGCAAAGGTCTCAATTTGGTCCCCTAACTTTTTTTGTTGCAATTTTGGTCCCTTAACTTTCGCAAAGGTCTCAATTTGGTCCCCTAACTTTTTTTGTTGCAATTTTGGTCCCTTAACTTTCACAAAGGTCTCAATTTGGTCCCCTAACTTTCGCAAAGGTCTTAATTTAGTCCCCTAACTTTTTTTGTTGCAATTTTGGTCTCTTAACTCTTGAAAACGTTTCACTATTGGTCCCAAGTGCACTTCCAAGTCATGAAAACGTCTCTGCATAATGGTCCTTTTTTAATCCACTTCACCCATATTTGTCACGTCATCAGCCAACTCAGCCTGCCAGATCGGCACTAACGGCAGATAATGGATGGAAAAAGTGCACTTGGGACCAACAGTCAGACGCTCTCAAAAGTTAGGGGACCAAAATTGCAACAAAAAAAGTTAAGGGACCAAATTGAGACCTTTACGAAAGTTAAGGGACCAAAATTGCAACAAAAAAAGTTAGGGGACCAAATTGAGCCCTTTGCGAAAGTTAGGGGACCAAAATTGCAACAAAAAAAGTTAGAGGACCAAATTGAGACCTTTGAGAAAGTTAAGGGACCAAAATTGCACTTAAGCCAATAAAAAAAGTTAGACCTTTTTGTAATTAAACTGAAAATTTTATTCTTTTTATTCCATAAGAAATTTGGTATGTAATATGACGACCAAGAAGAAGTGTAGGTATGTACCAGATCACATGTTATTTGGTTTACTAGTTCTGTACCGTTATATATAAATTTTGAGTTTATATTAATTTTCAGAGTTTTTAATGGTTGATTTGAATGATTTCTATTGTGTATTGATCAAATATAGTATTTTTTTTTTTCTGACAATGAAGAGACTTAAAAAAATCAAAACACAAAGAAAAAACTTAAAAATTACCGTACAACAAAGGCTTAAAACTGTCTTCAAACAGAAGCCTCTTAATACAACTAGGAGGCTCAACCCATTGAACCCAAAATTGCTCCATCTTCGTGCCAACTCTAACCAAAGCATAAGCCACGTGATTTCCTTCTCTAAGCGTGTGAAGAACCCTAATATTCCAATCTCTTCGCACCATGTAAAAAATGAAGTGGCCCAAGCCACCACAAGAAAGAAAGTATTTACGTGTAAATGCTAAAGAGATGGGGTGTACCTACTACTTGAATTTCCAGTTTAATCCTAATTGATTACTCGTTTTCTTTTTATACTTTTTTTATGAGAATATTATTTTTAATTTTAAAAATATAAAATAAATTGTAAATATTATTATATTTTTATTTATTTATGAAGTAGAAGTCTAATTAAAAAAAAATCACTTTGACTTTTGAGGGGTGCAACACCCATTGTGTTTTTCAGCTAGAGCCTAAATGGAGTAGCTTATAATCCCATTTGGTTTGGGGTTACATAATAACCACTTGTGTACTATAACCTTGAATTTGGGCCTTATTTTTTTTTTTTATAACAAAAAGTGGTAGTAAGGGAAGGCACTTCCAAGTATTACTGGACGAGCCTTATTTTTTAAAAATTATGTTTTTATACAAAATTTTATTTAATATCTAATTTTAATATATAACTTTTAAAAGATATATACAATACAATTTGATTAATTTCAAATTTATACATGATGTCCTAATAAATACTTAAATTGAAATGGTGGACGCTTAACTTTTTTATAAATAATGTCTCAAACTTAAATCCTATTAGAAGCACACTTTTTGAAAAATAAATTCGAACAAAAATTAACCATTATCCAAACTACCAAATTAATAAATAACAGAGATCTTGAATTAATTAATTCTATTATTTTGCATGACTGACATAACACTCCTTTTTTAATATCCAAGTTACGATTTTTTTTATCAAATGCTAGTATTGAAAAGATAAAGGAAGATTTTTTAAAAAAAAGAAAAATATATGCCATAAGCAAGTAAATACATCCTTTGGAATCGATCTTCCAATTTAAAGATGGTTTCTTTTTATCAACTTGTTATCCACCTTTGGGTTGATGGACGTAATTCGTCTTGTAAAGTAGTGTGAAATATGGAAAGGTTAGTCAACTGAATTCTTATTGGCTACTTTGGAATCTGAAAAGCAATTGACCCATAATTATATTTAGGTTTCTCAATTTTTTTTAAGAAAAATCCCTTTTGGCCTCTCCTTTTATCCAAAAAAGAAAAAGGCTAACTTATCAATTTTAGTCAATTATTAAGAAAGATAGTTGAATCGTACAAGTGAGTAGATACACTTATCATTCATATTCAAGGCAGGGCATTTAACATTATAGAAATCAAACTAAGGGTGGACAAGAATTGATGTTTATGGCTTCTAATTTTAGTGCTGTATTAATTATTACTACTAATTATTAACATATCTTCTCATAAAGCACTAGAATTTAGGAAATTGAAATCAACTTTTTCCTTTAAGGTATAACCTATGTAGGAGATAGTCAAAGGACAATGGTCTGAATTTAATACTTTTAAAAAATACTAGTACGTGGGGTGATTCCTAAATTAAACTTATTTTAAAACAGTCCTAAACAATACTGCAATGATATAAAAATAAAATAAAAAAACAATATAAAATACAGCAAAATTAAATAGATTATTATCTATTAAAAGTGGTTAATATAATTTCACTACTATTTTCATGTACAACATGGATTAAAAAGACCATACAAAATCTCAGTTATGTGTCATGCTAAGAAAATTTGAATCCCTTAAAATGGAACTGGATCCACTGCAGTGCAAATGCACTGCAGTGTAGAGAAAAAGAGAGAGTTAGAGAGAGAAAATACTTGTGGGGCCCACGTTTCTCTCTTTAGCTCTCTCTTCCTCTCTCTACACTGCAGTGCATTTGCACTGCAATGGATCCAATTCTCCCTTAAAATTCCCTTGATGTCATGAGTCTATATTGAATATTGAATTTAGGTTAAATTATTTATATTTTTCTCATAACATTCACTAATAAAATATAGGTACTCAGTTTTCAGAATTAATATATGAAATTTGAATAATTGAGAGAGCTTTACTCCAACTACATGACATCTAGTCTCAAACAATAATTAGTTATTGCTAGATCGGATAAATGACTAAGACATTATAGTCATAAAAAATAAAGACATATCACAAGAAATTATTAAATGAGCAATTACGAGACAAAATATACATAAGGCTCATTGTTAATAGTCATTTTGTAATGATATTATCTTTTTTCTTGAAAGATACAATTATATCTCAATCAAGGAAGAAAATACAAAACACACACACACAAAATGAACACAAATGGTACCAAAGGGATGATATGAAGATATAAAGTGATATTTACAAAATTAAAGATGTACATGAATCCTCCATTCAATTCAATGCACAAAATTTTGAGAGCTTCATCACCAGAGACGACAAAACGCAAATAAAGGAATTGACACTTAAAGCTTCTTAACCAAAGAGGCACGAACAAATGGTGGCTTATGGAGGGCCGCCAAAGAGTCTTATTAATACCTCTTCCAATCTTTCAAGGGACAAACCATCATCTTTCTCATTTTTTTAATAATTAAGATTGTGCCAATTTATAATTAATAATTAACATGAAAGCCATACTATATTTATCAACACAATTCAAGTAGATCTTTTCTTTTGGGTATAAAGTTGTATAGTAATTATTGTGTCTTCTTCCTTAACCAACTTGTTGATGAAGGAAGTTCAAATATGAACATGCTAAAGTTTTTTTTTTTTTTTTGTTAGAAGAACATGTTAAAGTTAATGAGTATTAGTTTGTTATTCTCCTCTGTTTGTTCCACACGTTCTTTTGGGCATTGAGCCCATTGTTATTAGAACAGAAAGCGGGTATGTAAGTGTGAGGCAATTATTTGGCCCATGCCATATCGTCAATAATCAAAATTTAAAATATAGCTCATAAAGCATTTTTTGGGCCAAAGCCCATTAAGCATTGCCTATAAAGAGCCTAGCTATACTTTAACATGTTAATTTGATTTGATTTCTTATTTTTCTGTACTAATTATTGTTTAAGGAATGAGTTTTATCTTGAATTTATTTATATGTCTAGTCAAGAACCCTTCATTTATAAGTAAACTTTCCCGTTGTGAGATGAATATTTTTTCTTAATAAAAAACATGAGAGTTTTTTTTTTTAAGACAAACATAAGAGAGTTGTAGTAGCATCTTAACTTTAAGTTCATTCATGTATTCATACATTTTTTTTATATTTATTCTCAAATATCTTATTTTATTATGAAGAGTTTTTCTTAATAATATTTTATTCTTTCATACCAAAAACCTTTTTTTGGGCCAAATAAAAAGGATACTATACTTAATCTTAGCCGAAAGGTCGAGAAAGGTATTCTTTCCTACTAAAACAATCATAAATGAAAGCACTTGATTTGAGCGATGAAGCAACGAACTAATAATGTAATTTAGATGTTTGCCCGGTATCTGAGGCCACTCCTCGACTAATTCGGACTCGACCCGGGTTGCGCAACTGGCTATAGTGGGTGAGTCTTCCAACAAGGGTAAGATAATATAAATTTTTCATTTTAAAAAATGACAAAACATTGAAATGTAATCCATCCATCAACAAAATAATCTCGTTCAAGTGATTATTATCAACTCTAGTTGACTTTACTAAAGTTTAGGTAAGTTAAAACATGTTGGTAAGACATTCTGAATAGATTAGGCATTAATTAGTTACTAATTTACTACTTATTACTTTTAAGAATTATGAACATTAAAAAAAAACAGCACTTTATTATCTTGTTGGTTTTTTTTTTGGGAGGAAAATAAAAAAGACCGGAAACTTAAATAGGGAGAGCATGTGGGAGGAACACTCCATAGATATTGTTTGACCGTAGATATTGTTTTGGCTAATGAAAAAATAGCATTTAGTGTTGTTGCTATTGAATATTGATGATATTCCGTGTGCTACTGTATATGCAAGTGAAGCATATGATTAAGATCAAGCCATTCATTTTTCTGCGATGCGATTTGTTTCTGAGACGGGCTTTGTAGGTAACCGTCGTCTTCCACTTCCTTGTGTTACTTGTTACCTGTTAGGGTTTCGGTCCTAACAGTGTTGGATTTAAGCAATTTTCGCCATGCTAATTTGATCATTTCCTTTCTTTCTTTCTTTTTTTCTGTGGTTGGTTCTTCAGAGTTTAAAGATGCTTTAAGGTTATCAAATTTCTGTGTTCTTGTGATATTGCATATGGGGTTGTTGTGTTCTTGGGAAACCGTTAATTTGGGTCTATGACATTGCATATTTGTGATACGAGGGTTTTGAGGAGCAATTGGTGCAACAAATGGTGGGTTTGGAGAATTGAGATCCTCTCTGTGTTTAAAATGCAGTAATTGAGGAAGCAAGTATGGTTCACAGCACAAGGAATTGCAATTTTGCATCTCAAAAAGTGCATAGGGTTCATTTGGCTGAGAAAGTGAAACAAAGTGAACCTAAGTGTGATGATGATCTTGAAATAAGCATGGCAGAGTCAGTTGAAGTTGAATATGAAGTGGGAGATATGGTGTGGGCAAAGGTTAAATCGCATCCATGGTGGCCAGGTCTTATATTCAACGAAGAATGGGCAGTTCCTTCAGTATGCAAAAGAAAAAAAGTAGGGCATGTATTGGTTGCATTTTTGGGGGACAGCAGCTATGGTTGGTTTGAGCCTAAGGAGCTTCTTCCATTTGAGACTCACTATGTTGAGAAATCGAAGCAGACGAAGACTCCAGCTTTTCTGGATGCTGTTGAAGATGCTGAAGTTGAGATCAGCAGGAGAGCAGAATTAGGATTGGCATGCTTGTGTCACAACCTTTTGTCTCTGAAGCCTATAAATTATTTTGGTTGGTTCTATTATGTAAATTTAAAAGGGTACAATTCCTCTGGAGTATATTCAATGAAGCAAATACAAAGTGCTAGAGATGGGTTTCAACCAGCTCCTGCACTTTCCTTTGTAAGACAGATGGCATTGATGCCAGGTGAGAAAATGCAGCAAAACGTTGACTGGATTAAGAATGTAGCTACTGTTTGTGCTTATCGCAAGGTTGTGTTTGAGGAGATTGATGAAATCCATGTACTGTCACATGTTGAGGAATCAGAGAAACTTACCAAGTCATTTGTTGATTTAGAAGAGCAGGAGGAAGAAGTGCCATTTCAAGGTTTAAATGATCACTTTTCTCATGTTCACTGCATTTTATTGAACGCTTCCTCAAATAAATTTCCTTTGTCTTTATTTATTTTGATATCATATACATTCTTTGCCCGCCTGATACAATTGTTCTGCTAACTGCAGATCCTAGGAATAGGTCAATTGAAATTTCTGAATATACAGTACAGAGAAAGGAATCTGAAGTCTTCTGCAATAATACTACAAATTCTGGAGGCCTGAAAAATCAGTCAAGCTCAATGGTAAAAGTAGTTGAACATAGGAGCGATGTTGATAAAATGCATTCAGTTGGCTGTATTACATCTCCCTTCGAGAGTGTTCTTCCTGGAAAAGCATTTGTGGATGCTGGTCAAAGTGTAGGTGTAACACAAGATGATCTCAAACATCCTGGACAATGCCTTAACTCTGAAAAGGCTGTTAAAGTAGATAAAAGAAAGAGGAAAATAGAGGTTGAGCTACAGTGCAGCGTGACACATGGTCTTAAAGATGGAATGCAGGAGTCATTAAAGATAAGTCCCTTAGACAAGTCTGGTGAAACTAGTTTATATGACAAAGAGAAATCTGTGGATGATAAGCAAGTGATTGGTTCAATTAGGACGGAAGATGAACTCCATCAAAGACATGCAGATTTATTAGCTCTTGCTCTAAATCCCTTCCATGGTGTGGAACAGAATATTCCTGCAATTGTGGAAAAGTTTGTTTTGCAATTTAGGTCAACTGTTTACCAGAAAAGCCTTGCAGATAGCTCTTTAAGGAAACTAGATGATGCTAAATCTAAATCCTCAGGTTTTCTTGCTTCTACCATAGCTATTCACAGTCCTCTTAGTGTGAGGACTCAAGGCCTTCCATTGGATTCGATTCCTCCCAAAAAACGTCTAAAGCCTGAAGACTATAAGATCACTACTGATCAACACGGTGGCAACTATGATAATAGTGAAGAGATATCTGAAAGGGTTTGAAAGGGCACGTGTGAGTCAAAGCCATCGGCTGCAGAAGAAAAGGCTAAAGATCAGAAGCAGGTAAAACCCCAGAATAGGAACCAAGAAAAAATAGACATCGTGCATGTGACAAATCAGGTTAAAGATGTTTTAGAGAAACCTAAAACTTCGATGAAGAGTGCAAAACCTACACTTTTAACTGTGAGATTCCCTTCTAAGTCAGCACTTCCTTCCATTTCAGAGCTTAAAGCAAAATTTGTACGATTTGGGCCCCTTGATCTTTCAGCAACTCATGCTTCTTGGAAATCTTCTACATGCATTGTTACTTTCAAATGCAAATCTGATGCTTTGGCAGCCTATGAATATGCAATCCAGAATAAGTATCTCTTCGGCAATGCAAATGTAATCTACAAGTTGGAAACCCCACTCATAAAATCACACAAGTCTGGAAATCAGCCTGTTAATCAGAGCTGTGGAATGGATTTACAGTCGCCAACCATTATAACTGGTGCTTCTATGAAACCAGGGACTCAGCCAAAGACATGTCTAGAGAAGCCACTAGTGCACTTGACTGGATACACCACAGGTATACCTAAGCAAACCGTCCCTGAAAAGTCTGCTGTAAATGAAATTGAAAGCAAAGAGAGAGAGCAGCTGGTAGTTAAGAGCAATGTCAACCACCCAAATTGTAACTATACCACCAAGAGCCATCCATTAAGTGAATCTGTTGAGCCTTGTAATGATCAATCATTTGAAGCATCCACCATTCTTGCTGCTTCGGCTTCCAGAAAGAGCATCGACATCTCCCAACAAATGTTGAATAGTCTAATCAGGTGTAATGAAGTTATAAATAACTTGAAGTCTGCATTAGGATATGTGCCTTTCCATCTCTGAAAGCAATACATTGTAGTCTAATCAGGTTTGTATTTTGCACCACTGACTCACCTAGATATAGCATAGCCAGATAGAAAACATGTAGACGTGTGGTTGCTACACTGGACTGATGCTTC
This sequence comes from Chamaecrista fasciculata, assembly GCA_003254925.1. Classification (NCBI taxonomy): domain Eukaryota; kingdom Viridiplantae; phylum Streptophyta; class Magnoliopsida; order Fabales; family Fabaceae; genus Chamaecrista; species Chamaecrista fasciculata. The sequence goes on along the minus strand of QANZ01036525.1, from coordinate 4,222 downwards.
GCAACCTCACTGTATGAACTGTGATTTAGCTTAGGAAGAATAGAGAAGAGAGTCAATACGGAGCACCAGCCTGGTTGAACTCTAGTGCTGAAGATTGATCGCTTTTAGTTAAAAGCTTGAGAGCAACTTTTAGCTTCCAAATGTTGTGTATAGAGTCATCTTTATGTAATTTAAGATTGGCTTGGTCGGATCTAGGAAGCATGGACACTTCATTTTAAAGGCGTGTCGCCGTGTCAGACACGTGTCAGTGTCCGACACCCGTACGACACTGACAAGACACATATCCATAAATTTTAGAATATAAATCAATTTTTTATAACTTTAACATGACAAACAAGAGAAGATAATGATGAATATGACATATTATGAATAAAAGTTGTAATTTTTAAATTTTTCATTAAAAATTATGAATATTTAATTATTTATATATATAAATATATGTCGTGTCGTGTCGCGTAATTTTGAGAGTTTGGCGTGTCACTGTGTCTGTGTCTGTGTCCGTGTCGTGTCCCATATCCGTGTCAGTGTCCATGTTTCATAGGGTCGGATAAACCCATTGAATTAGCCGGTCTGATGCAGTTAAATCAGTGACTTCAAACTGAATTGTAGAGGAGTCTTTAACTTTCTAGAAAGTAGCAGAATTGAAGGCGACATATAATCTAAAATGGATATAAGAATTTATATATATATATATATATATATTATATATTTATATGAGTACCCTTAGCCGCCTTAAGTTTAGACTTGTGTTTTCTTCAAGGTGAAGCCTGATAAATGATCTGTTAAAAGAGGATATTCATTGGCCATTCATTTATGCTTTCTAGTACTATCTACAGAACGCGTTACGGTTTTAGACTTTTAGGCATCAGTGTGTACATCCCGTGTTTGATGAAAGGTGGTAACTTCGTGGAACTTGGAAAAATAGCAATTTCCCATTCCACAAATATCTCTTTCCTATGTTTGCGTGATGACGTGTACATACATTCACGACCCGGCCTGGCCAGTTATTGATGTTATATTATCTAATCAGATCCATACGATTCTCAAGCCTGATTTTTAGCCGTTGGTTTTTAATTATTCCAATATTCTCTTTTATATATTTATCATATATGTACTTTTTTAATAAGAAAAGAAGCCTTGCAGATAAGGAATATAATTATTATTATATAATTTATTTTCATTAAAAAAGAATTAAAACTTACGCGTCTATAATAAAGATCAGGAAGATTATTTCCGTGCTTCACTGATTCCCCCATTCTCTATAAATTGAATTTATGTCTATCGTCATTGACGTCAACTTCAGTGGCTTCTAACCCAAGGTGCTTATTCTTCTTCTATATAATTAAGAGGATAAATCCAAACTCAATTTGTCACATCAAAATTCATAAATACCCAACCAATCTCTCTAATTTCTTCCCAACCTGTAAGTTTCGATTTCTTCGTCTTTCTCTTTTCTCTTCAAGACTTGCATACAAACATGGCTTATGTCCCCTTAGAACTCACCCTAATTTCTGCCAAAGACCTTAAAGATGTTAACCTCTTCTCCAAGATGGACGTATACGCCGTCGTTTCGCTCTCCGGCGACCCCTACCAGAACCAGAAGGCCAAAACCCCCGTCCACAGAGACGGCGGCACCAATCCCTCTTGGAATTTCCCCGTCAAATTCAACATCAACGAGTCGGCGGCGTGGGACAACCGTCTAACCCTAGAAATCAAACTCCGATCCGAACGCACCGTCGCCGGCGACAAGGACATCGGCCACGTCCACATCCCCGTTAAAGAGCTTCTCCAGAATCCCGGCGATGGCAAGTCCTCGCAATTCGTCAGCTACCAGGTCAGGAAACCCTCGGGGAAACCCAAGGGTTCGCTGAATCTCTCTTATAAATTTGGGGAAAAAATCGCCGCGGCCAAGACTACGGCGACGGCGGCGGAAAAGGTTTCTAAGGATGAGCCTGTGGTTGCGTATCCCGCTCAGGCGGCGGCGGGATCCACCTCTGCGCCTCCTTATGCGGCTCCGTATCCTCCGCCGCAATACGCGGCGGGTTATGGTTATCCGCAACAACCGTACCACGGTGGGTATCCACCGGCGTACGGCGGGTACCCGCCGCCTCAGGCGGGTTATGGGTATCCGGTTCAGAATCCGCAGAAAAAGAAGAACAAGTTTGGGATGGGTTTGGGAGCCGGGTTGCTAGGTGGAGCGCTTGGTGGGTTATTGATCGGAGATATGGTATCTGATGCTGCTTCTTATGATGCCGGATACGATGCAGGCTTTGATGATGGTGGTTTTGACGGTGGCTTTGATTTTTAATCTTTTTTTACAAGTTTTTGTTATATTGATTATGAGGTAGTTTCGTTGTGATACTTGACTTGGACTTGTAGAATTTGCATCATGAGGATGATTTGAATGTATAATTGTGGTGGTTTTTGAATTGCTGTGGATTCTATAATCTCCCTCTCTTTGCATATATATAAATTAAAAGTCATTTGATATATGGATTGAGAATTTGATCTCTGTTTTTATCTGAACTTTTCGGAGTTTCTGATTTCATGAGCAGAAAGAAAGTGATTTTCTATGACGATCAATTTGTTCTCATGGGGTTTTTAACATGATCATCAACGTTCCAAGATGCGTTGGATTATTATACGGAATTGATGTGTTGAAAACAGTGGTTTCATGGGGTTTTTAACATGATCATCAACGTTCTCATAAAATGACCCAAAATTATCATGGTAATAACATTAAAGAAAATTAAAAACTTGGCAAAACACCCTTTCGTGCCATTTAGTTTCAATTATGTCTGTACCCTTATTAGTGTACCATTTTCCGGAACTTCTGAGCTTCGATTCGTGTTCATTTCAATTTCTTTTGATAAATGAGTTTATGGGTACTCATTTTCGGCTCATAAGGATCATTTTGCACATGGAAATTTTGAGGAAAATTTTTCGTTTTGCTGCATTTTGTTTTGGTCCTTTTCGTTTTGGTCCTTTTTGGGGTTCATCGGGTCTGATTTTCTTTGGATTTGGGGCTACTTTGAGCTTAATCTTTGAAATTGATTCAAGGAATCAAGTTTGTGATGTCCGAAAGTTAAAATCCATACGAAATCTAATCAAAACCGAACTCAAATCGTGCGAAAATGATTTTGGCACAACTGACACAAATGAAACGTTAGAGACATAACTGAAAATCACTGCAAATGTTAGGGACACGAAAGGGTATTTTGTCTTAAAAACTTTAGTCTAGAGAATTCAATAGTGCACAAGGATTGTTAACCATTTAATATAGCAAAACCAAGTCCAAGGCGATAAGAATTTTTTTATTAATTATTCCTTTTGGTTTAAAAACTAATTGATGAAAAATTCAATATGTAGACTTCTAAACATGATGATGTATGTGAGTATGATATGTTGATTGATTTTAAACTAGGTTTTTCTAAGTGACAACTACTGAAATGGATACTTGCTTGGAATGTTAAGCCCAGGCTAAGAATTTCCTTCACACCGAAGCTTGGAACTTTCAAAGCTACACCAAAAGTCCAATGTTTCTTGTATTTTCTACTTTGCTTAACGTTGATTGACAACTATTACTTTGCACCAACTCTATTGTGTCAATTCAGATTATATCAGACTGAGAACTCTTAAATATTAATTAAATCAATAGAGATTATATCAGACTGAGAACTCTCTCATTTTTTAAAAATGGATTTTTGTCAAGTATACCATTTGCCGTTTCACCACTTTCAATCCATTATCAAAGGAAAAAAAATGAAGAAGAAAAAATAGAGATAGAGGAAGGCATTAAACTTTACTTAAAGAAAGGATTTGATCTCCCATTATGGCAGGGAAAAATAAATAAAGAGAGATTAAGCATTACGAAGGTGAAAATAAACAAAAGTAAGAGAATCAGAACAGAATTTCTCTATTAGTTGATTATTTAAATTGAAAGTTAATTTAATCTAGAAAAATATTATAGTTTTTAATTGATAAAGGCAACGGTTCTAATCGAAGTTATTAAGATTGAGATCTTAAATCGTAAGATCGTATAAGATGAAGATCTTAATAAGTTTAATTTTGTCAAATCACTTATAGAATTGTGATAGGATCACGATCAAGATTGTAAGATTCTCAAGATCTTAATAATTCTTTTTTACTTTTTTTTTTTGTTTTCTAATTAAAACGCAGTTTAGGTACAATTTTTCATTATTTTGGAAAAGAAAACACATTT
>QANZ01036524.1:38027-61312 GCA_003254925.1 Chamaecrista fasciculata | reverse complement strand
ATAATATTAAAGTAATATTTAAATTATAAAATCAATTCCTCATGACTCATTCCAACCAATAGGATTTGAGCAATGAAGATTTGATCTCAAGATTTGATTTTGAGTCTCAAATTTAAATTGCCACCTATTGATTTTTGAATTATAATATTAAGTTTGATATTATGAATCAAAAGATATATTGATATATTTTAAGATATTCAATATCTTAGAGATTTACTAATTGGATTAGGAATCCCTAAGATTAGGAATGAGGAGACTATAAATAGGAGGCCTAGGCGCCTAACACCAACACACATCCAATTCTTGGTGAGACTGAGAATTCTCCTAGTGCCCCATTGAGAGTAAAAATTCGCCAAGTCCTAATATTGTGAGAGTGAGTCGATTTTCTTCTTGGAGAAAGAGAGTTAGACCTGCACCTGATAATATTAGTACATCCCAATCAATCTTGAGGATCAAGAACAGTTCTTGATTATTCAAGAATCATAGATAGAGTTCCCGTATTCACTTGGGAAGAAGTGAAGGAGGCTAGCACCTAGGCATCTGCCAAACTACTCGTGTGGATCACCGGTAGAGGAAGGACACTCCAAGTGGACTTCTCAAATTCGCGAACACGATAAGTCACCGATTGAAATATAGGTAAACATCTTTACTTTCCTGGTATAAACATAATTAGTGGATCCTGGAAAGAATCACAGAGTTAGCATATTTAATCAAGTTTTTTTTTATTTTCTTCCGCTGCGCTCCCTCTGTGATTTCCCAACATAATTATCATCCATTACACTCATATAAACCATTAATTTCAAGAAAACATGAAGATTTGGGCAAAAACCCCATTTAAAGTTTCACCCTAGTTTCTATTGGGTCCTAAATTGATGAATATGGAGTCAATCATTAAACCAAGTGTTAGGAATGTTCAGAGTATCACAAATTATCATAGAAGCACAAGAGAATCGAAGAAAACACCAACACTTTTCATAGATTTTGAAGAAAGAAGCAAAAATGGTAAAATGAATGAAAGTTGTACCAAGTGAGAGTAAAGAAGGAGGAGGACGACGGCCAGTGGTGGCTGGACGCCGACGGCGGAGGAGCGACAGACGACGACCTAGGAGGTGGTGGTCTATTCGTTCTCGTGGGATAGCCTTTTGCAGGACCTTCGATCTCACTCACCAGTAATGGCGGTGCCACCCATGACTTTTGTGACTGAACATGTTTCAAAATGTTGGAATGATTTGAATGTTTGTAAAGATTCTACAATTTATGAAATTACCATTGAACATGCTCTTATATGACTATTTGAACTATAATTTGCATTATGAGAATTGACTATATGTTGACTTGATTATCAGAAGTGATGAGGAAGATCTTTGATTCGTTATGTATATGAATGAGATATTGCATGCACCATTATTTTGAAACTAATGGAAATACCTTGCCCACCACAACTAGGATAGATTGGATTACTCACTGAGTCTCTCGACTCACCCTTTTATATGTTTACCATTTTCAGCTCCAGGTTTACAGGATCAACCTCCCAATGCCAACTAGATTGATCGGTCCCTTTCGAAGTCCCACATATTCGTCCATGTGGGTAGTTCAGCTTATTACATATATTTTTGATATACTTTTATTTTGTAGTTGACTCTAGAATGCTCCGTTAGACCACAGATAGGGTGATATCCATGCTTACTTGGGCTGATGTGTCATGAGAGCAGAGCTCTCCTTGTGTTTATATTGATTTTTGATGAGAGCGGAGCTCTATTTTGTACTGATACGGCTAAACAGGTTGTTATATGCTGTATGGACCCTTCCACTTACAGGGGATACCATGCCGAAATTTCTATAATAGTCATTACATGTTTATATGTGAAACTGTTCCTTTGGTCGGGAAATAATGAATCTAGGCTTACGGGTCATGAGGTTACTACTTATGGTCTGTGCCGATCACGGATTCCGTTAGGGGGTCGTGACAATAACAATCCTAAGTGACGGTGCATATGACAAAATAATTGTTTCAACACTCTGAGCTCTTCTTTTCTCCTATAAATAACAGTCCTCCTCTACCATTTCATATCCTCAAGCTCATATGCACATGAGGAGGGAGCTCTCCTTTCACTAGTCTTTTTTTCTCTCTCCCAAAGGTCTTCATCTACAATTAGTTGTGGATCACAGTCTTGTTTCGCGTGGATAAGATCAGTCGCTTGGTAGATCAGAGACACTAGCGAGGTGTCCATGTAAGTAGCTTCTACATCTTATTCATTTCTTGATTATTTATTGTTTATTATATTTTAGTCCCTGGGTCGGATCTTGGGGCTTCAAAATTCTTCATTGGTATCATAGGCCCAAGTTTTGTAAGTGTTGTATTCTCTAAGCTATGGTACGTTGAAATTCGAAGATATTATTTATCTCTAAGCTATGAGCCTATGAGAATGGTTAATTTATTAATTTGACCCAAACTTAAGATTATGCCTAAGTTCCTTAATCATATTAATTTGGACCCATAATTAATTGAAATCAACTATTAATAATTAACTAAATAAATAAATATAATATTATTAACATATTTAGTGGTGGAGTACTATTTACTGGTGGCTATAGCGACCAACAACAGTCAGCATCGCCATGGATTGCACCAGTGGTGGCAGAAAAGGGTTTGACCGTCGGTGGCAATTTTTGACCACCACCTGCCATTGTTAATTGGTGACAGACAATCACCAACTTGGTTAGCATGCATTGTGACACTGTGATACAGAGCACCTAGTAGCACATGTCGTGGTTCAACACGTGCTCTACGATGTTAGCATGAGTTTGCATTGTGGCATTGAGACACGGTGCACAAGGCTTATTGTCGCAGCTCAGAGCTCAAGGTCAATACTTTGATTGTTGATCATGACAAAGGAAATTTGACCGTTTAGTGGCAACATATATAGGGCAGACCTAAAAACCCCATTTTAAACACTCACCGAGGTAATTATTTAAATAATATGCGACTTTTTAAATGGTTGTAAGCATTGTGACCAAGTAGAAGCTTGTGGTCATGAATGCGGCAGCTCCGATGTCTAACTTAAACGCTTACCTAATGGGAGTACTAATGGAATTTATTATGTGGCCACCTCATGACTCTATTCCCATTGAGAGAGAATTTAGATCGTATGAGATTGTTTAAATCAACTTGAACATTTTATCTGAGTGTAGTTTAGTGGCAACATATATAGGGCAGGCCTAAAATCCCCATTTTAAACACTCACCGAGGTAATTATTTAAATAATATGCGACTTTTTAAATGGTTGTAAGCATTGTGACCAAGTAGAAGCTTGTGGTCATGAATGCGGCAGCTCCGATGTCTAACTTAAACGCTTACCTAATGAGAGTACTAATGGAATTTATTATGTGACTAGGCATAGGAAAATGTACATATATTAGTACTCTGTATGATGAGAGTGGTTGACCCACTTCTTGAATGTGGAGACTAATTATATCTATGCTCATCTTGTATTGACCACAATTTTCAAAGACTGTTTATTGTGTAATTAGTGTTAGCGATTAGGATTGGTTTATAGTGTAACTACAAGACCTATAATGGCTAATCTCCCTTAGGGAGAGAAGCATGGCAATATAGGGGGATCGTTATGACATTAGGGATAAGAAAGTACAAAAGCTACTATGAGAAGGTATTGGAAATCCTTGGTAATTTCCTATAATAGCCTAGCGGTGATCGTCTGACTTAGCAAGTAAATATAAATACAAAAACTTTCCAAGTGTGAAACAGGGGAAGACTCTATTGTTCGGAACACCACGTATAGGGCACAATGAATCAAAAGGAGAAGCATGAGATGAAACAATAATTCGAGTTAGGTCAAATGGTATATGTGCCAACAAATAGGGCACAATGATTGAGAATATTCTCTATCCCCACATGAAATTTTCTCTCACCAAAGAGCATCTTATTGATGATGTCCTTATCAGGCAAAGAGTATCAGTAGACTATTAATACATAATAAATAGACCACATTTGGTGGCAACACTAAATGGTGCCACTAAAACTCTTGCATTTATTGGCGACCTTCGTTGTTGCCACTAGAAGTTAGGAATAAATGGTGACATAATTTGTTGTTGCCACAAAAAGCTGTATTAGTTCACACACTCAAATTTGTAATGAAGATTATATGTGAGACATTCATTATGTTACCATTGAAACCTTTTAGTGGCAAACTTGTCTCGTCATGGAAAAAATATTAGTGGTAATATGCTTCTTCAAATTAATTTTGCATGCTTTCCAATGGCATAAATAATCATCACTAAAAGTCTCCTTGCCATAACAATTTTGTAGGCTGTCACCAAAATCTTATTGCAACAGATTCATATATAATGACTGTTGTGTCGTCACAAAAAACTTTTGATCATGATTTCTCATGATGGTTTATGTTATTTCTTGCAATGTTATAAATATCAAATTAAGAAGATATAGAGCCGTAAAAAAGGACCAATTCTAATGGATTAGCCTGTTTAACCCACAAATACGGTGAGCTTGGTTACTAAAATCTTGGCTCACTAATAATTATAACTTACATAAATTGACTCACCTAACTCACGACTCGTAGTGAGCCAACTAACATTGAAAAAAAAAAATTGAAATTGTAAAGCCTAATGCTTCCTTCCTTATCTAATCAAATAGCATGGTTGGACAAAGCTTCCCATAGGCGTGAGCACATGGAATGATTGCAAGAGCCAAGAGACATACCAATCCTCTTCCTATTTCTTATGCAACCTCTAATCTTCTATTTCTTCCTCTTTGCATACTTCTAGTATTCCAATGGCTTCTTCCATTATCAATTTCTCTACTCCCTCGTTAGCATCCCATCATGTCATCGCCTATGCATCATTTTCTTCTACTATCAATCTCTCTACTTCGTCGCTGAGATCCCATCACATCGTTGCCAATTATCGCCTTCCAGTTTGGTCTCTTCGACACCTTTCCACTATCGTTGTTGTCTACCATTTTCCTCATTGTATATTTAGGCGAGCCAACTCGACTCACTAGTTTGGGGAGTTGGATTGACAAATTTTAAGCTCACTAGAGATTATGGCTCGAATGAGCCAAGTTAGGTGAGATGCAACCCATAACAAGCCAATTTGGGTGAGCCAAGTTGAGCTAACTCACTTTGATATAGCTCTAAAAAAAAAAATACATAATGGTTGTTGTCTCATTTTTTTTTGGCCTAGTCCACCTAGATTATTGACTCATACTATCAACTCTAACAATGTGTGTGGCTACACTTCGTGAGTTATAATTGCAGACACTCAATCTTATAAGTTATCGTTCGTAATCCAAGTATATATCACATATTTATAATTTTAATTATCGAGTATAAAAAAAGTACTTGTCAATAATATTTTATTATATTAAACTATATTAATTTTTTTAAAAAAAAATGTACATACTATTAAACTATATTCGCATCATCGCATGTACTTTTGCAGATGAAAACTTATTAGAGAAAATAATCATCTATACTATATTATATGTTTGAGGTCCTTTCTGATAGTCGGTCTTATAAAACTATAGTTTAAAATAAATATCTAAAAAAATATTTCCAAATATATATATAAAAAAAAAAAGAAGATAACTTCCCATATAATCAATGTTCTTCATGAATTCTAAGAGTTGGGTTTAATTTCAAAACTCTTTTTTCCTTATTTGTTTTATATTATTATATATCTTTTATTTTCACTTTTCAATTATTTTTAAATAATTCCAAAATTTAAAATAAATTCTACGCTATGTTATTTTTAATCATTTTTATAATTTAAAAATAAAAAAAATTAAATTATTTTTATTTATATATATATTATAATAATTTTACATAAATATTTGTTGCCCGTTAGGGCACACAAAACCCCTAGTATAATTTATTTCACTATATATATAGTCAATTGTTTAAATAAGCACAAATATTTGAAGATTTATAATTTGCAATAATAAATTTTAGTGTTGTTTGACTGATATATTATCGATTTGATTTTTAAAAAAATTTACTAGTTTCTGTAAAACTTTATTTGATAATTAAAATATTATGTAGTCAAAATCTCATTCTAGTTCTCGAACTATAAGCTGAATACCATTTAAGTCTTTAGACTTTCTTTTGTTCCATTTCAGTCGTCAAGCTTTTCTATTTGATAGTAGTCATTAGTCAAAAATATGATTTTGTTTGCTTTCTATTGTTATTTTTGACCTTGATAGTTAAGATGGACGATTTTTCTCCCATGCGTGATCTAATATGTGAGTTGGTAGAAAGAAAAATAAACATCTTCCTTCTTAATCACAAACCGGAGATAAATTTGTAGTTATTCTTTCTTTCTAAGAAGAAAGATTATTTACTTATTATGGCACATATGAAAAAGAAATTGTTCAAATCAGTGTACTTAACTCATAGAAAATGACAAAAACTAGATGGAAACATGTTTTTGACTAATAAAATGGAGGTACAAATGGAAAATTTTGAGGACCTAAATGAAATTTACCCTATGGTTCAAGGTCCAAAATGAGATTTTGACCAAAACTATATATAAAGATGAGAAGTTTTTTGTGTGGGATATAAGGGGTCGATGAAGTTCATCCTCTACAGACTACAGCGAGGAATCAGAATATATAAATAAAAATGTTTATCAAACAATAGGTAAGAAAGTGGTAGAATTATTTGGGAATTAGGCTTAATGTTTCCCGGGCCCATTGATATTTTTAGTCCTCAGATGAAAGGTTTGCTTAAATTTATCAACTTTTTGTTTTTAGTTTTCGTACATAAATTTTAGAGTAAATTAAATTAATGTTTTGAAATTTCAAAAATGTCAAATATCTTAGCTTAATCTTTAATATATATATATATAGGATTTGATTCAAAAAAGATGTAATTATAATCAATTTGATCTTCTTATTTAGATATTATTAAATTAAATTTAAAAACAAAGATGACTTTTCAATATTGATAGAGAAGTGAAATATTGTAATCAAAATTTAGAAGTCTATCGAATTTAATTTGTTACTTTTCAAAGACTAACTTACAATTTTATCTTTTAATAATTAAGTTGAGATATCTAAAAGGCCAAAGCTTCAAATTGGTCCCAAATGTATGGAGTAGATTTTAAATTGATCTTAAATATTTCATTTGTTTTATATTGATCTTACATATTTCTATAATTTCTCAAATCAATCCAATTGAGACTCAATGCGATAAGTTTGAAATTATGTGTAACTTTTGAAGAGTTTTTTTTCCGTCTAATTAAGACAATTAGCAAATAAGGTCAAATCTCGTAAAATTAATTTGGGACCAATTTGAGAAATTATGAAAATATGTAAGATTAATTTGAAATAAATGAAATATTAAGAACCAATTTGAGGTTTTGACCTATCTAAAATTAGTGTGTGTAACTCATTAATAACTAAGTAGTAAAAGATTACAATACTAAGGTACAATTTATTAATCATGCATCAAGTATTAGTGGGCAAAAACATTTTTTTTATCCCCAAACCTTACACTAACTGTCTATTTCATCCTTAATCTTTTTCTTGCAGTCCATTTCATCTCTATTGTTTCAAATTTTGGTCAATTTTATCCTTTGTTCTTACTTTAACTAAATATTAACGACATAATCTATGTAGCCAATAACATGTAATGTAAAATTGTTAGAAAAAAACTCAAATCCTAACCCAAATTGAAAAATAGGATGAAACACGTCGGTAATTTATTGAAATAAGTTAGTCAAATGATAAAATTGACTAAAATGAGAAACATTAGGGATGAAATTGACCGCAAAAAAAAAGATTAAAGATAAAATTGACAATTGGTGTAAAATTTAAATACCAAGAGGGTGCTTTTGCCAGTATTATTCATATTATGATAGTGACAATAATTTCTATGACATTAGCTTTTAGTTATGGATTGCCAAATTTCATTTCACTTTAATGTCAGTGTTAAAAATAGGATTGGAGCAAAGCTTGGGAAAGAAGGAAAGGAAAGCATTAATAAAGTAGAAAATGAAGTTTGAAACAAAATATATAACAAGCTGCTTTTTCAGAGTCTATATATATGTATATACTGATAAAGTCTCCAAATTAAAGGTATCAGAAAAATGAAGGGCTTACTATACTACACAGCGATTATGGTGAAAAATAAGGCATATCTAGCAATGCTCTTCATTCAGATTGTGTATGCAGGCATGGCTTTACTTTCTAAAGCTGCAATTTCCAAAGGCATGAACCCTTATGTCTTTGTTGTTTATCGTCAAGCTTTTGCATCACTTGCCTTGTCTCCATTTGCTTTTCTGGACAGGTTCTTCACGCTTCTTTTATATATCTTCATGATTACCCTAGCTACCAGTATCACTAATAATTCGATCTCTGAATGATTACCAAGTAGATCTTAATCCTTGAAAGATTGAAATACATAGTTTAATATTCTAAAAGATCCAAATGATATACTCTTCAATTTAGAGCTGAAAGAATAAGATGGTATACTCTTTAATCCATAAAAGGACTAAAAAGTATACTGTTTAGATCTTTCAAAGACTGAGTTGTCAACTTGATAATTTTTCATGGACCAAGTTATTAGTTGACTCTATCCTCCTTGTATATATATAAAGTAAATTAACAATTTATTTCGTAAAAGATTATCGAATTGACAACATGGTCCTTGAAAGATTGAAATACACAGTTTAGTCCCTAAAAAATCAAAATAGTATACTTATTAGTCCTTTTTCATGGACTAAATAGTCCACCGTTTTAATCTTTTAAAAAATAAAGAGTATACCGTTTTAATCTTCCAGAACCAAACTGTACATATTTCAATCTTTCAAAGATTATAAGTTGTGAATTCATTAATCTTTCAAATATCAAATTGTTACTTTCCTATATATCTATACTATATTATATGTGTGAGGACCCTTTTGGTTGGTCAAAAATAATTAAATTAAAAATTAAAAAAATAAAAAATAAATATGTGGAACTTGATAATTGGCTGACTGTATAGATAATGGGAGAGAGAAAGTAGTAGATGAGATTTAAGAAAGTGAAAAGTTATTATTTGGTCTTTTAATTTTCACACTTCTAACGATTTAGTCCTTGAATAATAGAAATATACTATTTAGTCACTGAATAACTACAAATGTCAAATCAAATGTTACATACATATTTTTGTGCCCGTTAGGGCATGGAAAGCCCCTAATATATATATATATATATATATATATATATTCTTCCCTCTTCACAAAGCTTATATTTGGCTTTGATTTTTCAGAAAGCAGGCTGCTACCTTGTCATATACCTTGCTCTGCAAAATCTTCCTTGTCTCTCTATTTGGGTATGTGAGGACCTTTCTCCTTGAGACCCCCATTTCTTGTTTAATTATTATCGATGACATTGATAGAGCTAATATAAAAAGAAGAGAAAACATATTATTTGGTCCCTGAATTTATAGAGTCAACTAATCAGTCTCTAAATGATCAAAATACACGATTGGTCCCTGAAATATTTCAATTGTCAACTATTTAGTCGTTAGTGACAATTTAGTATTTGAATTTGAACTGATTTTATATTTTTTAGTCTCTGAATCTATACTAAATTAATATTTTTTTTATTCTTGAATTTGTACTAAATTTTATTTTTTAGTCCCAAAGGATCAAATCATTAACAATTACAATAATTCAAGGATTGATCTTAGTATTAATTATTCAAGGATTGATCCAATAACACGTCTTCTCTAAAAATAACCTGTGATTCTAGCTCTTAGAAAGAGCAACTAATGTATTCACTAATTTCTAATTAATATATATCTAAATGGATTCTAAATTAGAATTTCTAATTAAGAGTCATTAATTAATTTGTTTAGTTTGTGCCTATATATATGTGTAGGTTGACTTTGAGCTCAAGCCTTTACTATGTTGCTATCAACAATACTTCCGCAACATTTGCTGCAGCCTCCACGAACACTGTCCCTGCCATTACTTTCATAATGGCTGTTATAATGAGGTAAAAGTGAAAAAAGAAAAAGTCTTGAATGACTGTCATATATATTCTAGTCTTGCTTATCTCCATTATAAGATATCCTAACTCTCAACAATAATTAGTCTTCATCTATATTGTAAAATAGATACAGACAAAAGTTTTTTTTGATATTCTTAAAGTACGTAGTTATTTTCAGTTGTAATTCTAAATTTTTTTTTGTCAATTGTATCTCTAAAGTATGGTGCTAGTTTCAGTTATACTTTCAAAGTGTTTTTTTAGCTAATTATTCATCAAATCTTTTCTTTTTTATATCAATTATACCCCTAATCTTTTCTTTTTTTGTGTCAACTGTACCCTCAAATTGAGGGGTAATTAGAGGTACAATTGACTTAAATGTGAAACATTAAAGGTATAATTAACTACAAAAAATTTTGGAAGTATAACTGAAACTGACATCATATTTTGGCATTAAAATTGACAAAAAGAAACTTTTTTGAGAATATAACTAACTGCATACTTTGAGGGTACCAACAATAATATTGCCAATAGATATATGTAAGAGATATTGTGGTCATATAAAAAAGTTAATAAACAAATTGTTAGTTTGAGTGGTAGATATTTTAATTCACATAAATAAGGGCTTGAGTTCAAGTCTTCTTTGACCTAAAGGACACTCTTATTGAGAGTTTTACTTCCATTATGAGATCTCCTGAGTCGAACAAAATTTAGTCCTTACTTAGGATGTACATTGAATAGATAAGGTATACATTAGGGTCATAAAAATAAAAACAAATAAAAAAATAAAAAAAAAAACCAACAAGATGTTGATTGGAGTGGAATTGGTATTCCAATTCTCATAGATATATACGATCTCGAGTTGGAGTCATGTTGAGTACATTTATGTTGGAGGACTTTACTCTCGTAATGGATGTTGAACAAGGATTAGACCTTCATTTAGTTTCATAAAACGGACCTCTTATGATCATAAAAAGAGAGTAAATTAACAATTCATACTTGAAAGATGACTGAACACAATTTAGTTCTTGAAATATTGAAATATACACTTCAATTTTTGAAAGATCAAAATCATATATATAGGTCAAATGCTCAAATTAGTCCTAAATGTTGCCCTTAAGTTCACTTTGGTCCTAAATGTTTCAAAATGTTCAAATTAGTCCTAAATGTTTCCATTCAGTTTCATTTTGGTCCCAAATTACTAAATATGGTCATATCTATCTCGTTTCAATTTTAAATGTGGTGAGTCTAGAGTTATAGTTGCTTTTGACAAGTAATTTTTCTCTCCAGTTGGGGTTGTCAGCAAATGAGGTAAAATCGAATCTTAAAAGTGGGTCACTCATTTCACAATCAAACAAGAAAAGTTAGTCATATTTCTCTCATTTTTTGTCTAGTTGGGGTTGTTACCAAATGAGATCAAATCGAGCTCAAAAGTGGTCTTAGGACCCATTTCTCATGATTTTTAACTTTTTGGTCCCCAAGACACTTTTGAGCCCAATTTGATCTCATTTGGTAACGTTTTCAACTATGCAAAAAAAAAAAATCATTAAGAGTAACATATAGCTTTGAATTCGTCGTATTCGAATTGAAACAAAAGAGATATGACCAACTTTGCTTATTTGACCGTAAAACGAGCGACCCACTTTCAAGACCAAATTTGACCTCATTTGTTGACAGCCTCAACTGGGTAGAAAAAGTACTCGTAAAAAGCAACACATAGCTCTAAACTCGTCATATTTGAACTTGAAACGAGAGAGATGTGACCATATTCAGTAGTTTGGGACCAAAATGAAACTAAATGGCAACATTGATTTAGGACCAATTTGAACATTTTGAAACGTTTAGGACCAAAATGAACTTAATGGCATACATTTAGGACCAATTTGAACATTTGACCATATATTTATTAGTCATTTTCTTGGACTAAATAGTATATCGTTTTAATCTTTCAAAGGCTAAAGATTATATCATTTTAATATTTAAGAGACAAAACTATGTATTTCAATCTTTTAGGGACCAACTTGTTGACTCGGTGATTTTTTAAGGATTAAATTGTTAGTTTACTAAAAAAAAAAGTAATGAAGTCAACTAGTCAAGAATAGGAGAACTTCAACCATTTCATTTTGTAAACATGACGTTTTTGACATTAATTTCAGGGTGGAAGGCATTTCCATAAAACACGTGCATGGGGTGGCCAAGATTTTAGGTTCAATTCTTAGCCTTTCTGGTGCAATTACATTCGCTTTAGTCAAAGGACCTCCAATAGATCTCATGAAGTGGTATCCAGAAAACCAGAAGCATCATCATAAGCATCACTCTTCATCATCACTCACAAATAAGCTTCACTCTAAAGGGGATTTTTTTAAAGGCCCTCTTATGATGATCTCTGCTAACACTGCTTGGTCTTTCTGGCTTATATTGCAAGTAATTAAGTACCCCCATGTTAGTTTCTTGTAGAGTAAACTAATTAACAATTCAGTCCTTGACAGATTGTCGAGTTTATAACTCGGTCTCTGAAAGATTAAAATACATAGTTTAGTCCCTGAAATATTTAAACACTATACTTTTTAGTCCCTAAAATATTAGAGCAGTATACTGTTTAATCCATAAAAATGACTCATAACTCATAAGTATATTGTTTTGATCTTTCAAGGATTAAATTGTATATTTCAATCTTCAAGAGTCGAAGCTCCATGATCTTTCAGGGACTAAATTATTAATTTTTATTAAGTACTCCCCATGTTAGTGCCATGTAGAATGAATTAACAATTAAGTCTTTGAAAGATCGTCGAGTTGATAACTCGATCTGAAATATTAAAATACATAGTTTAGTTCCTAAACTATAATATTAAAACGCTGTACTTTTTAGTCCATAAAAGAAGAAAACGGTGCACTATTTAGTCCATAAAATGACTAATAAGTATTTTGTTTTGATCTTTCAAAGATTAAACTGTGTATTTCAATCTTTCAAAGATCAAATTGTCAGCTCGGTGATCTTTCAGGGACTAAATTACTACTTTACTCATTTCCTATAATATTATTGAGGGGAAGTTAATCATTAGGTCCCTATATATAGTCTACTCAATATTAATTTGGTCTCCACAATTTTATTTTTTGAAACAAGTCCTTATACTTTGTAAATGTTTAAGTTTTAGTGCTAAAATACCAATTTGTCATATAAATGTTTATTTAGAGCTAACTAAGATAATCAATAATGACATGAAAATCTAATATCAACTTTTTTAAGCACTTTGTTAGTATATATTGATATTAGTAGCTAGACAATGAATTGATCATATATACTTATTTTTCTTACAAGAGTTTTTTTAAAAGAATAATATTATCACTTAATTAACTATTAAAGACCAAAGAATTAAGATTTACTAAGTATAGAGACTGAATTTTAAAAAATGAAAACTGTGAGGACTAAAGTAAAAATTTTGAGTAAAGTATAGGGATCAAATAATTAATTTGTTATTATTAAGAGAAAACATACTATTCGGTCCTTAAATTTATACAGAGTAAACCAATCAGTTTTTAAATAATTGAAATAAGTTATTTGATCTTTGAAATATCACAATTTTCAATGATATGATCTGTAAATTTGAGCTAATTTTGTCCTTTCTGAGCCTTCAATTTATACTTTTGGGTTATTGAATTTATATCGATTTTTTTGTCATTGAATTTGACTTAGGGACTAAATCATTGACGATTGCTATATTTCTGAAATCAAGTCATACATTTTGATTATTCAGAGACTAATTAATTGACTTGGTACAAATTTAGGACCAAAATGTAAGTTTTCTCTATTATTACTTATTCATGTCATCAATTTTCCTAAAGTTTTTCACTGTTATGTTCTTTAATTTAGGCATTCATTGTAAAGCAATATCCAGCAAAGTTTCGTCTCACTACTCTACAATGCTTCTTTGGCTGCATACAATCTGCTGTTTTAGCTGTTGCATTGGAGAGAAGCCCTTCGGCATGGAAGCTTGGATGGGATATTCATCTTCTTTCTGTGGCCTACTGTGTATGTTCATCTTCTTATAATTAAGAGTAAATTAAAAATTTGGTCCTTGAAAAATAATCACCGAGCTAACAACACAGACCCTAAAAGATTGAAGGCCAAACTCTTATTTTGATCCCTCATGTTTGGTCAAAGTTCTGTTTTGGTCCCTCAAGTTTTTTTCGTTTCGTTTTGGTCCCTCATGTTTGCTCAAGGTTTTGTTTTGGTCCCTCCAGTTTTTTTCGTTCCATTTTCGTCCCTCATGTTTGCTCAAAGTACCATTTTGGTCTCTCAAGTTTACAAAAAGTTTCACTGTTAGTCCCTGATCCTTTTCCATCCACTTTTCCCGTTAAAAGAAAGGAAAAAAACTAACTTTCATCTCCCAATAATTTTGCTCTTTTGTATTACGGTTTTTTCCTTTAGTAAAAGAGCAAAATTGTTGCGAGATGAAAGTTAGTATTTTTCCTTTTCTTTTAACAGAAAAATTGGATGAAAAAAAATGAGAGACAAATGATAGAACATTTTAGAAACTTGAGGGACCAAAATGGAACTTTAAGCAAACATGATGGACCAAAATAGGACTTTGGCCAAGATTGAAATACATAGTTTAGTCTCAGAAAGATCAAAACAGTATACTTATTAGTCTTTTTCATGGATTAAAGAGTATATCATTTAATTCTTTCATAAACTAATTAAAGAATATATAGTTTTAATCTTTCAGGAGCTAAATTGTGTATTTCAATCTTTCAAGGACCAAATTATTATCTTGGTAATTTTTCAAGGACCAAATTGTTAGTAACTCTATAATCAATTATAGAGTAAATTATTGATTTGTTTTCTAAAAGATGGTAGATTTGTCAATTAATCATTAAAATATGCATTTACAATTAATTTAATCATTCTATTAAGATATTAATTCAAATTGAAAGACAATTATATGATTGTTTTAATATCAATTGATAAATGAATAAAATTTAAAATTATATCATATTAGTCATTGAATTTTAGTTAGTATTTTCAACCAAATAATCAAATTGATTGTAATTATGTTATATGTTTTAGGAACTAATTAAGTCTCATAATTTTATTTTTCATAGACTAATTAACTTAGAATTCTATATTTTTTTACAAATCAGATCATTTGAAATGTTGAGGAGAATTAGTCCATATGAACATATTAGGGTTAGAATTTAGACAACTTGGTCAAAAGTTCTGCATTGTAGCTTGATAAAATGTATAGTAGAGCCATCCTAATATTCTAAGGAATGAGAAACAAAAACTATAAACTTGACATATATAAAGAAATAAATATACCATTTTTATGTTATTTAATTTATGTAATAATAGACTAGTGTTATCAAGATCGAGATTTAAATTAGAATAATTAGAAGATGCATAAGATAGATAGAATCGTAAGATTAAATCGAGGATCGTAAAATCCTATTATATATATAATAACATATTAAATTATCTAACATCATAAATTTATAATCTTAACATAAGGTTTATAGAGGGGTGCACATGGGCCAAACCGGGCCACTGGGTCCAATTGAGCCCAATTGGGTCAAATGCTTTTAAAAAATTTATATTCATTTACTTAAGTCATTTATGTATTCTATATGATTTATAACTTGTATATATTGATGAAAAAATTAATTTTGGATCATTTTAGTGATGTTTTTATTAATAAAGAGATTTAATTTGATTTATTTGTTAAAAAAAATCATTTAATTGTGATTAAGTATATGTTTTATGTATTTTTTTAGTATACAATTAATAAAAATATTAATACATATATATTTTCTACAATAAAAAGAATGTTTTGTAAAAAAATATATAGATATATATATAAATTGAAAAGAAATTAATGAGTATACTCCGGAATAGACAAGGTCTACAAGTGCTAGACTCGTGACCGAACCCGACTTGGCCTGAAGTGACCGGGCCGAGCTAGATTTTGTTCACCCCCGATTTATCCATAAAAACACACAAATAACTAACATTCATATATAAAGTTGATAATTCTTGCACATCTATAAGATTAAAGAAAGACAACCAACAAAAATTTTATCCAATTCATTAAACAATAAATATAAAAGCTCAGAAATATAATATATTCAAGCATAAAATTCATTCATATAATAATTATCATCATCTTCTATGGCATCGTCAAAGTTTCCAATCTTCTATGACATCATCATCAAATTTTGCTCTTCAAAAACTAAAAAAAAGTTAGAATTAAAAACAAATAGCATATTCAATTTATGATATATTTTTTAAAATTTTTGGTTGATATAGATATAAAAATTGATTAAAATAAAATTTTATATTAATAAAAATAAATTATTTTATAATTTTTCTATACTTAGATTTAAATATGGGAGTTCGACTATTTGTAATATGTGAGCATAAAAATTAATTTTGTTACTCACTTGTGTTCATATTCGTAGATGGAGATCATAATATTTTATACATTAACTACCCATGAGGATCTTTATTCCGATCCTATAAAAAAAATTGTATGATACTTAGAACTTGATATTATTTGATCATTTAAGACAAAAAAGAAAAAGTTACATTCCAGAAAGTTAGCTCATAATGTTGTAACACTATACATCATAACATGATACTTTTAATAGAGGACTCAACTCCCATACTTGATACTTAAAATTAGGAAAATGGTAGACCAGGGCTTCTGTAACCATCAATGGGTGCTTGCAATAAACAAGCAAGTGGTTTCACTTTATAAAGTAGTGTAGGAAGTGGGAACTTTTTTGGGTCCAAAAAATGTGGTTGCATTTCTCATGATAAAAAACATACAAGGATGTTTTTGGATTCTGGATTAAAGACAAGAAAGGAAGAGATGAAGGAAGGAGTGAGATCACTTCTCCTTAATTTTTTAATCTCTCATTTTCATTCTTCTTCTCCTTATAAATTTCAAATATCCAAAATTAGAGTATTTTTGAAGAATTATCATTCAAAGGCCAAAGTGCGAATTTGGTCCTGTAACTTTGCTCTAGGTCCCAAATTAGTTCTATATCTTTTTTTGTCTCAGTTTTAGTCTCATATGTTTTGAAAATCTCTCACCGTTAGTCCTTCATCCATTTTAAATTACAGTTTAGTTCTGAAAACTTCAAGTCTCTTTCACTTTAGTCCCTGACTAGTGACTATCAAAATGAAAGTGAAAGAGCATTCCTGAAGATTCTCAAACCTTACATCTTGGTCCCTAATCCATGAATTCTTCATGAAATGGAATAGAAATGCAAAAACAACACAAATTAAAGCAAATGACAGAGGGACCAAAACTAAAAACGCAGAAAAATTGAAACCCACCGAAAAATGCCCCAAACTCGCTGGAAAACGTACGGCCGAGAAACTCAAGAATTCATCCAAAAACCCGAATCCTCACTGAGATCTCACTCAAATAATCGCCTCAAATGCTTTAAAAAAGAATTATCGAAAATCCAAACTTTTGAAGAGGGAGGTGATAGAAGAAATGTAAGGGATTTCAGAACTTCTCTCTCAGAATCATAAAATGTAAAGGAATCTTCTATCACCTCCATCCTGAAAAGTTTGGATTTTTGAAAATTCTTTCTTAAAACATTTGAGGGCGATTATTTGAGTGAGATTTCAGTGAGGATTGGGGTTTTTGGATGAGTTCTTGAGTTTCTCGGCGATTTTTGTACATTTTCCCGGTAGTTTTAAATTTTCTACGTTTTCAGTTTTGGTCCCTCTATCATTTGCTTTAATTTGTGTTGTTTTTTCATTTCTATTCCATTTCATGAAGAATTCATGGATTAGGGACGAAGATGTAAGGTTTGAGAATCTTCAGGGGTGCTCTTTCACTTTCATTTTGATAGTCAGGGACTAAAGTGAAAGGGACTTGAAGTTTTCAAGACTAAACTGTAATTTAAAATGGACGGAGTACTAACGGTGGGAGGTTCTCAAAACATATGGGACCAAAACTGAGACAAAAAAAGATATAGGACTGATTTGGGATCTGAAGTAAAAATACAAGACCAAATTCGAGACAAAAAAAGTTATAGGACTGGTTTGGGAACTGAAACAAAGTTATAAGACTAAATTCGCACTTTGCCCTTTTTCAAATAAAATGGAGTTTGGAGAGTCAATTTTCTTTTTTCCTCCCTTCCCATCACATTCAACTTCTTCTCCTCGTCTCTCTCTCTCTCCTTTAAATTATTCAATCTTTTGGTATATGATACTATTATATTTGATATCTGATAAATATTATTGAATAACAATATGTATAATTATTTATTCAGTATTGGATGAATACGAATATCATCATTATATATTTTATAATCTTTCAATCTAAATGGAAAAGTAAAATAGTTGATATTGAATATTATATATATATATATTCATTTATATTAAAATGTATAATTATTATTTAGGATCAAGTATTGGTATTGATTATTGAATGTTAGATATTATGATCAATGAGGGTTGAGTCTCGTGAAAGAAATTACTCTTTCATAACATGATAAACTGTATAATGAGGGAAGTGTTTATATTTATTGTTTGATAGTGCCTTGAACAGAATTGCCTCTAATAAAAGATAGCGGTGAGAAAACAAAAACATTTAGTATATATTATGAAACATAAAATTTGTATATATTTCTCATAAAACTTTTTTATTATAAACTTTATCTACATCGTCACTCTTTTATGATTGATCTCAAAGTGCATTTTATGTTTCATAGATTATAAATTTGGTTTCATAACACTTTTGGTCTCATATCTTTTAGTCAAATTAGAGAATTAGTTTTATATATTTGCAAAAAGTTCCACCTTAAGTCCCACTTGACCCAAAGATATGAAACTAACCTTGTACTTGATCCAAGGATATGGGACCAATTCTACAAAGTGACAAAAATATATGAGACCAATTCTGTAACCTGGTCGAAAGATATGAGACCAAAAGTGCAACATGTATGAGATCAAATCTGCAACTTTAGCAAAAGATATGAAATCAAAATTGCAACAAAAAAAATTATGAAACTAAATTGAGACCTAATTAAAAGTTATGAGACCAAAAATACACTTTGGGCTATAAAATTTTATCTTTATATCTTTTCATATTATGATTAGCCATGAAAAACAATTGTGGCGTATGCTTTTTAATTAATAAACCTTCTTAGATATGTTTGGTCCATTTTTTAAATGGGTCACGCTTTAATTTATAACATCAACTATTTCCATATTCAGAAGAAAAAAGCTACAAGCCATGAAACTTTTTAAACTCTCTGAACTGTAAAGTGAACTTGGAAGTGAGTTTACATAAGGACAGACCATCAAAAGAATATCCATTGGCTTTTTTTTTTGCCTTCTTAATAATAATATTCCAAACATCTTTACTTCCATTCTTCCATTTCTTTAATTTTTTTTTTAGTAAACTAACAATTTGATTCTTAAAAGATTACTTAGCTGATAACTCGATCCCTGAAAGATTGAAATAGATAACTACTTAACTAATCACTGAAAGATCAAAAAAAAATTTAGGATTAAGTATATTATTTTAATCTTTAAAAAATTAAAGAGTATACTGTTTTATTCTTTTAAAGATTAAACTGTGTATTTCAATCATTCAAAATTCAAAATCGAGTTGTTAACTTGGTAATCTTTTAGGAATTAAGTTGTTAGTTATTTTTTTTATCACTGTTTCACTGATTGGTCCAATTTCAATTTGCAGGGTTTAATTGTGACAGGGATTTGTTACTGGCTACAAGTGTGCACTATAGAGGAGAAAGGGCCAGTTTTTACAGCATGTTTCACCCCTCTAGCTCTTATCATTACAGCAATACTCTCATCAATTCTTTGGAAAGAAACACTTTACTGGGGAAGGTACATATATATCTTGGCAAAAGTAATCTTTTTGATTCCTAAACTTTACATTAATAGTTAATTTCGTTTCCAACCTCTTTTTGTGATCCGTTTTATCTTTAATGTTTTACATTGTGGTCAATTTTATTTTTGATTAACTTTTTTCAATAAATTAAAGACAAACTTCATCTTGTTTTTCAGCTTGAGTTTCTTTCTCTATTAATTTTACATTACATATCATTAGACACGTAGAATTTATTGTTAATATTTGCTTAAAGTAATAGCATAAAGGATAAAATTGACTAAAATGTGAAACACTGAGAATGAAATTGATCGAAAAAAAAAAGATTGGGACTGAAATTGACAATTAGTGCAAAGTTTGAGGACAAAAAGGTACTTTTGCCTACATATCTTCCAATTAATCATTTGGTCCTTGAATTTATCTTAATTTAATCTTTGATAGGTAAAATTATAAGATTTATTCTTTAAACGATACAATTATAATTAATTTAATCTTTTCCAAAAATATTTACTGAAATTTAATAGCATGTCTAATGTAACTCTAAATCTAGTTCACATTAAAAAAAATGAAATAATATTTTATAATAAAAACACTAGAATAATTGTAATTATATATTTTAAGACTAATACATCTTATAATTTTAATTTCTAATAGTTAAACTAATTAATTGAAATTCAATCATCTTTCAGGGAAAAAAATTAATTTACTCTAATTTTTATATGTGCTTTATCTTGTTAAAAGTATTACACTAAAATTAACTCATAAGATTGGACAACATAATTTATATACACGTACACCATCTCAAGTTTTAGATATACAACTTACATTAATCTTATTCTTGAAGAATACGATATGTCAATTCAATTCTGATTTTACACAAAAAGAAAATAAAATATTAATGAAGAAAATTCACATGCTTTGCTATATATAGAAATCTAATAAGATACACTGCTTTTGCTTCTTCTTTTTATTTGTTATAATGGCAGCATTGGAGGAACTATTTTGCTGGTGATTGGACTCTACAGCGTTTTGTGGGGAAAGAAGAGAGAGAAAGTAAAAGAGGAAAGCCGTGAAGAGAGAGAAGAAGCAAAATTAGAGGAAACCAAATTGGACTGCATTATACAAAACTGAATGGACAAGATTGAATTTGGATCCTCTTGTGATGTCACTATAGTATAGTGGAAGAGAGAAAAGCACAATTAAAGAGAGAAGTATAAAGGCTAAGGTGCACTTTTAGTCTCATAACTTTGACAAAGGTTTCAATTTGATCCCATAACTTTTTTTGTTGTAATTTTAGTCTCATAACTTTGGCAAAGGTCTCAATTTGGTCCCATAACTTTTGAAAACGTCTCACCGTTGTCCCAAGTTGATTTCCATTCATTATCTGCCGTTAAAAATGATCTGACATACTGAGTTGGATGACGACGTGACAAATATTGGTTAAGTTATGGGATTGATGGAAATCAACTTGGGACCAACAGTAGGACATTTTCAGAAGTTATGGGACCAAAATTGCAACAAAAAAAGTTACGGGACCAAATTGAGAGCTTTGTCAAAGTTATGAGACCAAAATTGCAACAAAAAAATAATGGGACCAAATTGAAACATTTGCCAAAGTTATGGGACCAAAAGTACATTTTAACCAAATATAAGAAATATATAAGTTTCATTAACACTTTCTCTCTATATGTTGCATTGATACTGCAAAGGATCCAAATCCGATAAGATTGTGTCAAATTTGGCGTTTCCTTCAAAGGCTGGTCCTTCCCTTTTCAATTTGTATGCATTTTTGTAGCTTTTCTAGTTCCTCGAAGATGAATGGAAGCAAGTTCTTAAATTTATCATAATGAAGATTGTTTTTGGCTAAGAAGCATGGACACTTCATTTTGAGGGCGTGTCGCCGTGTCGAATACGTGTCAGTGTCCGACACCGACACGACACATATTCATAAATTTTAAAATATAAATTAATTTTTTGTGACTTTAACATGACATATAAGAGAAAATAATAATACATATGACATATATTATGAATAAAACTTGTAATTTTTAAATTTTTCATTAAAAATTATGAATATTTAATTATTTATATATACAAATATATGGCGTGTCGTGTCGCGTAATTTTGAGAGTTTAACGTGTCGCTGTGTCTGTATCCGTGTCGTGTCCCGTGTCCGTGTCAGTGTCCATGCTTCCTTCCTAGGTTTTTGGCATCTGGCTGAAGTGCTAATTAAAGTCCCAATGAATTTCTTTTATCCCATTGGCAGGAAATTGGAAAATAAACAAGAGAGACAAAGAATTAAAGAAGGAATGCGTTACGTTTTATGATGGAGTTTCTTTTTTTGTTAGAATAAGTCGAGTTGAATTGGGTTGTAACTTTTTAAGGGTGGGTTAGTTTCGATTAAATTTTTAGAAAACTTATTTCAAACCAAACAAAATAGCAATAGGTTGAATAGGTGGACTTACAAGTTGGCCGATTTCAATTTATAAACAACTAGTATGACACCCGTGCATTCGCACGGGTTTTTCCTTTTCATTATATATTTCTGGACATATAAAATCGTAATTACCTCCGGAGATTGACCTTGCAAAAAATTATGATTTCAGAAAATTATAACAACATACTTTCCATTCAAGGAACATTTCCTCTCAAAAGTTTTAACTAAACTTTCGCTGTATGATTTATATTCCAAAAATAATTATGATTGCAACATCAAAGCAAGTGTTATAAGAAGTAAGCAAAGTTCAACTCTACATATTATATGTACATGAAAAAGATTTGGCAAAATCAAAATGTAAGGAAATATAAAATCAAAACAAAATTGTTATTGCTCATGTTAAAGGATGATTGGAAATCTGAAAAGGATGATTGAATAACTACAAATTCTCTTTCTATCATCTAATTGACAGCAGTCCAATCCAAGTCATTTGATTTAAGTTTCCACAATGTAACTATGCACAGTTTTACAACATAAACATGATCAACAACATATACAATAGGGCTGGTGTCAAGTACCAACATATACCGGACATTACAATCAACATAAGTTATCTAAATACCAAATTGATTCAAAGATAGAGAATTGACTTGTATTGCAATAGAAAAGTAAGAAAGAGATTGGTAAATTTGAAAATGTCAAAATGTGAGATCCTGGAGAGTTTGATTGTGTGGGATTCTGAAAAAAAAAAATTTGTGACAGGTGGCCCAATGAAGGGCGTTCAGATTTCATGGATGGAATCCACTCCTCGGACAGGATTGGCGGATACCCCCAACTCGGAGGATTGGCGGATACTCGGATGGTAACTCCGATTCACCTCCTCGGACACCCTCCAGGATTGGCGGATAGCCTCCGTGTGTGACATCCTGGAGAGTTTGATTGTGTGGGATTCTGAAAAAAAAAAAAA
>QANZ01036524.1:1598-37400 GCA_003254925.1 Chamaecrista fasciculata | reverse complement strand
GCGAGCGGATAGCGACGACGGAGATGGAATTTTTGGGAGGATGGAATGGTGACAAAGAGAATGGTAGGTGAGAGAAGAAGGAGGTTGGGAAAAATGTGTTCTGCTTTTGGTGATGTTGAATTGATGATTGAAATGTGGTAGATTGCAATTTGAAATTCAAAATTTGAAAAGAGATGAGGCAGCGGGAATTTGAGGCAGACATGAGGAGGGAGTACAGGTAGGTGAGGAAGATTGGATTTTGGAGTGACACGTGGCAGCAAAAGAAAGAGATGGTGGAAGATTGAATTTGGCGCTGAGAGGTTTGGCGGAAAGTTCAAAATTGGCGGAAATTTCAAAATCGTGTGGTGCAGTTTTTTTTTTAATAATAATAGGAGGGACACGTGTCAGTTGCAGGATGAGAGGAAAAAAAATCAAAATTTGCTAAAAAAATCAGAACTTGACACGTGTCAAAGCAAAACATTGTTTTGTTATATAGTATAGATAGATAGATTTCTTTTTGTTAAAACTAAAATTCATTCAACATATAATTTTTTTTCTATCTCTCAATATTTTTGAATTTGATTTCTAATTAAAAAAATTTCCTAGTATTGTTATGTGAATAAAAAAGTTAATAATATGATCAAAGCTTATGAAAGTCATATATTCATAGTTAAAATTAGTATGCGCAAGTTAGATGTTAACATTTTTCAATTAAGTAATACTTTTATGTCATGAGTTGAATTATATTAAATTCATTAAACTTTATATCTTAAGGGGCGTTTGGTACACGAATTATTTTTTCATTGCCGTGAATTATATTCCTGGGAATGTGATTCCCAGGAATATGATTCCCATGAATATAAAAATATTTGTTTGGATGAGTTAAAACAGTCACAGGATTATTTTGCAATATTCCTATGAATATTACAATCTTGTGTTTGGTTCAACTTTGATAACTCTGGGAATATTTGATATTTTTCCAAATATGCCCTTGACTTTTTATTCTCAAATAAAAACTTATCAAATACAAAAATTTTCCAAAACAATTAATAAGAATACTTTGGAAAAATGTTCGTTGTTTTTACATCATTGATGATTTATCAAGAAAATACGATTTCAAAACATAATGTCATAATTCTTAAAATTAAAAAATAGTCTAAAAAAATTATCGCTCAAAATATAACTATAATTGTCAAAATAAAACTTAATTAGTTAGATTTGACATAGAGAATAAAATTAAATGAGAGATGAAAAGAGTTTGTCGAAACAAAATTTAATTAGCTAAGTTTAATGAGGGTAAATTAGTCATTTTAGGTGAACCAAAATCATCCCATCCCATGGGATTAGACTAATCCCACCTAGGGATGGCAACGGATAGGATATCCGAAATTTTATCACTATACGTATCCGTATCCGTTCATTATTTCCAATATCCGTTTCATATCTTATCCGGTATCCGATATCCGACGGGTACCCTAAATATCCGAAAATAATGGATATAGGATAGGATATTCTAATTCAAAAATCGGATATATCCGATATTCGGTACCCAATATCCGTTAATTAAAATAAATTAATTAAAAATATAATAAAAATTATATAAAATATAATAAAATATTTATATTATAGGGCATCGGATACCGGATACCCTAACTATCCGTTCATTTTGGACGGATACCGGATAGTTGATTTTTTATTTTTTAATACCCGTACCCTATCCGATATCCAGTATCCGACAAATATCGGATATTTTTTACGGGTGGATTCGGACGGGTATCCTAAATACCCACCCAAATTGCCATCCCTAATCCCACACCCTAGGGTGGGATTAAAAAATAGCTAATTTAGGAAATTATACTACTCCTGGGAATACAATATTCCCAAGACTAATTTTTTAATCCGCGTATCAAACGCATGATTAGTCTATGCTGGAGCTCTTAATCTCAGGACTATTTTTTCAATCAGTGTACCAAACGCCTCCTAAGTAAAGTCTCAATATATAATATATCATGTTTTAGTAAAAAAATTATAATCTTTCTCTCAAGATTGTATTTAACAATTGTAAGTTGCAACTTGTCATTTGTATTTGTGTTGTTCTTGGTGTTTCTTTCTTTGTTCTGTTTTTTTTTTTTTTTTTGAAATTTGGTTTAGTGTCTCCAGATTTTGGCCTATTGGAACAGTTAATATATTTGTAGAGCCCGTGAACGAATGAAGATCTAACAACATATATATATATATATTCCCTAATTTTCTCACACATCATAAATCAATCAGTAATCTCCACTTATAAAATTGACCAAAAAATCTCCTAAAAATAGTTTATCAAGTAGTTGATGTATCATCAAATTCAGTATTGCAGTTTCACTTTGCCAATTTCTAAGGGTCAAGTTATATGAAATTTATCATGAAAGATTTGAAAAGTATTGCAATTATTTGAAATGGAATACTTGACTTTTTTTATATTAAAATTATTGTAGTGTAATATAAATTAATCTATTATTTAAATTGATTGAAACTATAAATTCTAAAAAATAGCTACATATTTTTCTACAAATAATAGCTTCCCTCATAATTTCCTGTCTCATATCTCTATAACTTCTATTTTGTTTTTTTTTTTTTTTTTTGGGAAAAATCTATAACTTCTATTTAGTTAGATGAACTTTTAATCAATCTTTGCTCTCTCCCTCAATTTTGTTGCTAAATAACAATCCACTTTTTTTTCCCAATAATTAATATCTTCTCTCATAATTCCCTCTCGTAACTACAACTTTTAAGGCTTTGTAATTGATTAGTATTGAGTTAATTAGATACTTTTTTTAAATAATCATTGGTGTATTTT
The DNA here is from genome assembly GCA_003254925.1 of Chamaecrista fasciculata. Taxonomy (NCBI): domain Eukaryota; kingdom Viridiplantae; phylum Streptophyta; class Magnoliopsida; order Fabales; family Fabaceae; genus Chamaecrista; species Chamaecrista fasciculata. The sequence goes on along the minus strand of QANZ01036524.1, from coordinate 34,582 downwards.
AATTTTGATATTAGTTGGTATGTCAAATTAAGTTCTTAAAATCACGTAGTCATTTATCACTAAAATACTGCATCGTTTGGTGTGTTTGATTTGCTCAAACAAGCTCATTTTTTCTACTTATTTTTATTGAATTTATGCTTTAATTTTTTCTATTTATGTTGATATTATCTCACACTAGATAAATTTTAAAATATTTAATGCAATCTAATGTATTTAAAATTATGTTAGTTTATTTTATTTAATTTACTTGACCATTTTAAATGGATTATATTTCATTTTAGACTTTTATAATTATTTTATAAGTATATAAATAGATAAATTATTAATTTTTTTATTTTCATGAATGGTTTAAATTTAGATGAATTTTTCTTAACTTAACTCTTATAATTTAATTTTGGCCAAAAAAAAAAACTCTTATAATTTAATTAGATCTCAAGCTATTTCATTGCCAATAAAAAAATTAAACTATTTATTTATTTAATATACTAGCATGATAAAATAATAGAGGAAAAACTAACAAAAAAAAATCATATAACGCGTGCAACGTACGATAAATTCTACTAGTATATATATATATATATAAATCAAAATTAGCCTTTGATCAAAAATCAATCTCTCATTCTATTTTCTTACAATTTTCAACTTTCGAATGACGGGAGGAGATCTCAAGTCTCTCTCCCTTCTATTTTTTTTCTTTTATTTTCTATTTAAATCTAACTTTAAGAAGAAGATGTAAAACTTATGAAGCATGACACTTCATTTTGAAGGTGTGTCATTATGTCGAATATGTGTCTGTGTTCAACACGTGTATAACATTTATTCGACATATATTTATAAATTTTAAAATATAAAATTAATATTTTGTGACTTTAATATAACAAATAATAAAAAATAATTATACATATGACATAAATTATGAATTAATATTGTGATTTCTAAAGTTTTCATCAATATTTATGAATTTTTAATTATTTATATATTTATACTTATATATACCTTTTGAGTGCTCTGGTCGTCCTCCTTCAAAAAACATATATAATATTATAGTACTATAATTTATAATATAATAAATTAAAAAGTAATTTAAAAGTAAAATAAAATTCAAATAACTCCACTAACTTCTTCCACTATTTCAAAAATTTCTCCCTAGTCCCTATTATCTTTACAATACATAACTACCTCCGAAATCTTATATAATAAAATTTTAAATTTAATTATTTATAATTTTATATAATTTAAAATGTTAAATAATCTCATATTTTACATTCATATTTGTGTGTCCGTTAGGGCACGCAAAGCCCTAGTATCCATACTTTATTATGTAAAACCTTCATTAACATTTGATGTGCTTGCTCCATATATTTTGTGGGAATTAACTTTTCAAATATTTCATTTTAAGAAACCAGAAATTCTTGGTATAAACTTACTAAATTGATCTAACCTATATATTTGGCTAAATTTTCCAAAAGCTATTATTATTTATGGCCGGCCATGGCCAACAAGCTTGTGATGACTAATTGAATCACTTTTGCCTAAAGCAATAGGACAATCTGGTTAGGTTTACTTAGGATAACGTTATATGTCTTCAACCAAACTTCTACTCATCATAACAAACTCTCATGACTGTATTAAACAAAAAACTCAAGACACTTTTCGACAAATTGTAATATATTAGTGATTTATTAATAAAATAATATATGACAAACATTTTGATACTTAAAAAGGTCAAAACCTCAAATTAGTCTCCAAACATATAAGGTAGATTTCAAATTGGTCCTAAATATTTTAATTATTTTAGATTGGTTCTATATATTTTTATAATTTCTCAAATTAGTCCCAAACCTACTTCCGAGACACAATTTGACCTCATTTGTTAATAGTCTCAATTGACAGAGAAAAAACTCTTCAAGACTTCACACATAGTTTTAAACTCGTTGCATTAGGATTTGAAATGAGAAAGATATGACCAAATTTGCTTGTTTGGCAGTGAAACGAGCGATTTACTTTCAAAACCCGGTTTGACCTTATTTGTTGACGTCCCCAATTGGATTTTGAAAGTACTCATCCAAAATAATCCTATAGTTCTAAATTAATCACATTTGAACTTGAAACAAGAGAGATATGATTAATTTGAGACCAATTTGAGAAATTCTGAAAATATGTAGGCTCAATCTAAAACAAATGAAACACGTAAGACCTATTTAAAATCTATCTAATATTTTTGGGACCAATTTGAGGTTTTGACCAAAAAAAACAACACAAAATGCTGTCATGTGCCAAGCCTCCTTGCTTCATTCTACACGATATATATCTGACTCTCTTAGATGACATATACAAGATTATATATAGATATGCTATGTATGGAGAGATATATCAATTGAGATTTTCTACTACATAAGACAAAGTAAACGAGATAAAATAAATAATTCGAAGAAATTAAATGCAAAAGTATGTATGTATGCCCATGTATATATATAATTATATATATCTATATCTATACTATATTATATGCCTTATGGTTGGTCAAAAATAGTGAATTAAAAAATTAAAAAAGAAAATAAAAATCACCCACTCTCTCTCCCACTCACTCTTCCACTTCTTTAAAAAAATAAATGAAATAAAAAAAAATGCAAAAAACAATTAAAAATTAAAAATGCCACCACTCTCTCCCCACTCACTCTCCCCATATGAAGTAATTTCAAATTGGTCCTAAATATTTTATAATTTCTCAAATTGGTCCCAAACTTACTCTTTTATCAATATAAAAATTTAATATAATCTTCAACTTTAAATCAATTCAAACGTTACATGAAGCCCCTAGTATATATATATTTCTGCCAAAAATTATGTCTACGTTTTTTTTTTGAAGTTGACATTTTTAATTTTATAATAAATAAAAAATAATTTTGATGTAAATACCATGGGCGAGATAACGAAACACATTGGTCAACCATCGATGGTAGAATCGTAATTTCACAACCTTGCAAAACTTAGCAAACAAATGAGCTCTTATGGGGGTAGTTAACTGAAAATTGACAATCTTATCTTATAAGTTACAAGCATACGTCCTTTTTTATAGTTAGATATTTAAAAATATATCTTAATTATTTAATTGTTAGATCCCTATCTTACTTAAATTTGTTTATTCACGTCTAATTATACTTGAAATATTCATATTTAACCTATTTTTTTTATTGATTACGATAATTAAATAAAATGAAAAAACTTTCAACAACAAATCAAATTATATAAAATTAAATTTTAAAATTAAATTGATGTCAACAAAGGTTGACCCAGTTAGTAAGGAGTCAACTCATAACCCATAAGGTCGTGAGTTCGAATCCCGCCGCTGATGTGAAGGCCTTCTTAGTAGACAATCTGTAAGTATCTCTATAAGCGCTCATAGAACTTAGAGGCTGAAAGTATGTTCTGACCTTGGTGAGCCCTTAAGACTCAACTTACCTAAACTTTTAATTACAAAAAAAAAAATTAATGAATTAGATTAAGGCCAAAGGGTCATACCGGATTCTAGAGAGGGTATTCTAGTTGAGTATCCTACAAATAATGAATTATTAGGGGATTTTTGTGAAACACCTATGATATTAGAGTTAATAATGCTTTGAATCACTAGAATGAAATGATTCTAAGGTTATGGATGCGTATTTTTATTAGGGTTTCTAAGATGCTTTTATAAGTGAGCATATAATCTATTAGAGAACCCCAAAACTTATGCTTGGAAGGAATTCTTTGAGAATATGATCCCGTAATTGTAGGCCAAATAATCTCTGCGACATGCTCCGAAATTCTTACAGCACGAACTTTGAGGTATTTAGTCTTGAGTGTTGAGCCCTAACTAGAGCCTCAAAACACTAAGGCGCTCTATCTCACAAGGGTCTATAAAATAGTAGGGCGCCATATATACCTTGAGAGGGTCAATAATCAATATCTTATCGTGATGGGACTACAAGCGGGGCAACTCGCACTAGGGGGTGCCCTTCATAAGTTCATAGGCTAAGTTATGCTACTAGAGTTGGTGAGTTCCTTGATGGGGTAAAGTGCTCTATAAAATGTGGTTTAGAGGCATGACAAGCTCTTATACATCCATGACAAAATACTAAATTATAAATACGATTGACTAAATTCATGGTATAATCTTCCTTTTATCATAATGTTTTAAGGCAGACAACCTCTCTACTTATATTGTTTTTAGTAGGTTATAAGTTACATATATTTAAAATCTATGTAAGGAAGAATTGTCTTCTACACAATGAAAAAGTTGATGAATAAAGAAATATATTGAGATGATAAAAAATTTTTGAAGAACATCAATAAGATATGGGATAGTTCTTGATGAATTAATACCTAGTAGTAGTCTTTTTAAAAAAATTGAGCTACTTTAAGAATTAAAATAGTTTTTTTAATTAAAAAATTTATTTTTCTATTTTTCTTTAGAAAACTAAATATTTTGAGTTATATTTAAAAAGAGAGATGTGACCGTTAGAGTAGCTCACGTTTGAAATTTGATTTGACCTTATTTATTGACAACGTAATTAGATATAGAAAAAGTATTCATCAGAAGCAACTCATAACTCTGAATTCGTCACATTCAAACTTAAAACGAGAAAGATACGACCGTATTTAATAATTTAGGATCAATTTGAAAAACCAAGGAAACATAAAAAACCAATATGAAATAAATAAAACATTTAAGAACAATTTAAAATCTATCCAGTACATTTGGGACTAATTTGAGATTTTGACCTTTTATTATTATTATTGGGGCAATTGATATGCTAGGTTGCACTAGAATGGGTACGGATACTTGCACGGGTGCGGGTACGTGATACGTTAATTTTGAAAATTATAGGATACGGGTACGACAATATTTATTTAAATAAAAAGTTATAAAATATAAATTTATATGCTTTTTTTTATAAAAATATGAATGTTTTGTTTATTAATCTAAAAAGAATAAATTTTTAATATAACAAAAATAAAATAAGATAAAAATATTATGATATTTTATAAAAAATATAATAATTTATATTTTATATTTTAAAAGTATCCGTATTTATAAAATATGGATACCGATATATATTCGGTACGGGTACGACGCCATTTTTTTTTTTTGAAGGATTTCTTTCAACATAGTTGATACGTTTTTTGTGGGGGTTGGTTTTAAATTTTTAATAAAAAGCCGTCGAATCCGTGTCTCTAAGGTCAGACATAGCTAGAAAAAAGAAGAGAAGGTGACTGAAACTGAACAATACCTGAAGACGGTGAGCTAATTTTTCTTCTCTGAATGCAAAGAATTCAGTTTCTTGCCACAGAATTTCCCAATTTTTGTTTGATTTATTTACGAAATCTCTATATAGTTTCAATAATTTTGTTTTTGTTTTGTTCATTTACAGGAATTGTGCTATTGGAACTTCGGAAGCTTCGAGGCTTTGTTTTTGGGTTTCTATTTGTGTGGGTTTTGTGAAAATCTTCATCGATTTTCTTAGTTTTCTGAGAGAGTTCATCTTGTATGTATTGCTTATGAACATTTCTATATAGTTATCCTTTTTTGGTTTTTAATCATCTTGCTCAATACTTTATAGTTATCTATTTTGATCCAAGGGTTTGCTTTTTTTCAGATCTCATATGCTTTATGTTCTCAACATTAAAACAAGAAACGTAGTTTGGTGCTGAAGTTTCGTATTTCAGGTTTCTTTTATCTTGCCTCTCTTTGCTGATTGCATCTTCGATGTTTTCAATTTTTTCTTTGTGCTATTACTTGGCTTTGCGTTTGAGAGACTTTTATGGTAGTCCTGAGTATGCTAGCCTATGAACATAAGGAAATGGTAGGTAAAAGGATGAGAGAATCCCTCTCTACTATTTTGCTTTATTGAAATGATTCACATATAGTAGAGCCACATAGCATTTTCTTAATGTCTTCTTACACACTTTATGAGTTAACGACCAAGACTATCTCTAGTTTGGTCTTCTGCCCTCTTTTTCTTTTTTCTTTTTTTTTTTTTCGTTGAATTCTGCCCTCTATATCTTAGTTTTGGAAAGGTTGGTTCAAGCATGAAATTGGATCCCCTGAATTTAACTTCTCTTGAATTCTCTGCATTTGGCCGATTTTTAACCGTTCGATTTTATGCTTGCCGTAAAGATTTTGACACATGGCGACCTCATTTAATGAAACACCGTTTCATCGCCTAAGTTCTCCCTAGCGTCCAATTACAGGCAACTGCAAAGGGCTTTTAAATTCAGAGGATCCAAGTCGTTCAAGCATTATCCTGATGATAGGATTCTTCTTTGGGCTTGATTTCTCCTGTGAGTAGATAGATTGATATTGGAGATTGGGTTTAAAACCCGCCAAAAGATGTTTCGGAAGAAAGTCTGGTATTTTAGGCTGCTTTAGTTAGGTCCATGTGAAACTTTCATTTTAGGCTTCTTTTCTATCTGTATTCTTTCCCTTTATTGTCTTGAACACTAAGAATTGGAGAAGGAATTTGAATTAAAATGGGGTTCGGTTGCTGTTCTTAATGCATCTAAAGCATGTCATTTGTGACTTAGATTGCAATATCAACGTTAATGACATAATAAGTTCTGGTTCTGGGGCTGTCAGTGTATTGCAGCAAATGTCGTTCCGCCGTATAGTTCATGATGTAAGGGATGGAATTGGAAGCTTATCGAGGAGAAGTTTTGAGGTAATGCTGCCTGGGCATCACAGAGGGAAGTCGCATAGCTCAGTGCACGAGTTACTGGAACAACCTCCGGTTGTACAGAACAGCCGATGGGCTAGCCTTCCGCCTGAGCTTCTTCGTGATGTTATCAAACGATTGGAAGCAAGTGAGAGTACGTGGCCTTCTCGTAAGAATTTAGTTGCTTGCGCTGCTGTCTGCAAGTTCTGGAGAGAAATGTGCAAAGAAATTGTGAGCAGTCCTGAGTTCTCTGGGAAGATTACTTTCCCTGTTTCCCTAAAAGAGGTAAGTATGACTTCTTATATTGCATCAAAATATTTCTAAATATGGAGTATGACATATTTCATGTTATATATATTTATATTTTTATTGCAGCCTGGATTTAGGGACGGGACTATTCAATGTTTCATCAAGAGGGACAAATCTAAATTAACATATCGCCTTTTCCTTTGCCTTAGCCCTGGTAGGCTACTTTTTATTTTGTTGTCCCCAATTTTTATTACAACAAGATCACCTTGTTCTGTGATTGGTTGGTGGAAATTTAATTTTCTGTAATTTATTTTCTAACCTCAGAAAATTTTGTAACTTTTTAGCATTCATTATCTAATGTCAAATATGATATGATGATCATTTTTTAAATATATACTTTTATTTTTATCAAGTTCTGCTGATTTATCTATCAACATATAAAGGGTGTTTGTCATTTTGATTTGGGATTCAGTATCCTATATTTTTTATTTTAGCTAGAGCCTTTTATTTTGTTTTAGTTTTACAGCGGTAGCTCTGTTTATCCTACTTAGGTTTTCATTATAACTTAGCCAAAAACATAGTCCAACTAAATAAAATGGTGATGAGAAAACTAGGCATACCAACTTTACTTAACTGTGTGATGCATGACTAGATTAGTTGCAGTTTGCCGAGAATTATGAAAGATAGTTAGTGGTTCTACTATTCTTTTGCTAGTGACTTGACATTTCCCTATTTTTGTTTGTTGATTTAATATTTTTACATGTCAATTTTATCGTTGTTACAATAGATGAGTAGGTATGTATCCAACATTCACATAATTTTGGTTCTCGTTCTCTCTTAACATTTTTCTGATTTCATATCATTTTCCTTCAGCATTGCTTGTAGAAAATGGGAAGTTCCTTCTTTCTGCAAAAAGGACTAGAAGAACCACGTGTACCGAGTATGTAATATCAATGGGTGCAGATAACAAATCAAGATCTAGTAGTACATACATCGGAAAACTGCGGTATGACATCTATGGCACTATGACCTCTGGCTACAAAAGATGTGTAGTTTGCGTTTAGTTATTAGTATTTTTTTTTTTTTTTATGAATTCCTAGTTTGATAAAGTCAGAAAATGTTTGTGATTATGCCAAATATTTAGAACTCCCAAGTTCATACTACTATTTCTACAAACTAATATGATGTGTGAACATCAGCCTTAAATATGCTTTGATTTGGCTGACAGTCGTGAATTGTACATTTAACAGATATTGCACCTGTCTAGCAGTATATATTCATTAATTAAACTTTTGGATCTACCCTTGAATGTCAATATTCGTATAATTTTCTGTGCCTAACTCTTTTAAATTTTAAATCAGACATTCCTAGATAGAAATATATTTTCTATATTACTTCCGCTTTAGCTTCATCTTGGCTATTCACAAGAGCTTCAAGGGGGATTTTTAGCCACATATGAGGTCCTGAAGCGTTTTGACTCGAGTCTTTAAATCTTCAATCTAGTGTATTTCATAATTTAAAAAGAAAAGAAAGAAAAAAGGTCATATGCTCTGTAAAAAATAAAGCCATAGAAATGACTTTGCTTCTGTATATTCCTAGCATTATTAACTTATTATGTGCTAATTTTTCCCTTGTATCAGGTCAAATTTTCTTGGCACCAAATTTATAATATATGATACACAGCCTCCCTATAATAATTCTCAGTTGTCTCCACCAGGGCGAAGCCGTAGGTTCTATTCAAAAAAGGTTTCTCCAAAGCTCCCTAGTGGCAGCTACAATATTGCCCAAATCACCTATGAGTTGAATGTGCTAGGTACTAGGGGACCACGCAGAATGCACTGTACCATGTACTCAATTCCTGCATCGTCTCTTGAGCCCGGTGGCAGTGTCCCGGGCCAACCCCAGCTCGTTCCACGCTCTCTCGAAGACTCATTCCGGAGTATGTCTTTCTCAAAATCAATTGACATTTCATCCGAGTTTAGCAGCTCAAGGTTCTCGGACATAATTGGTACTGGCAATGAAGAGGAGGAAAGAAAGGAGAGACCATTAGTTCTTAAGAACAAGGCGCCACGGTGGCATGAGCAGCTGCAATGCTGGTGCCTAAACTTCCGGGGGAGGGTGACTGTAGCCTCTGTCAAAAATTTTCAGCTGATCGCGGCAACACAGCCTGCAACCGGTGCTCCAACACCCACACAGCCGGCGCAGTCAGAACACGACAAGATTATTCTTCAGTTTGGCAAGGTTGGTAAGGACATGTTCACAATGGATTATCGGTATCCTCTGTCAGCATTTCAGGCTTTTGCCATATGTTTAACTAGCTTTGACACAAAACTGGCATGTGAATAGTGACATGAGAAATATGTTTAGAAAATTATGTAGTTAAATATCCGTTTAGGTGTTTCATAGGATGAAGTTGATTGCAGTCATTGTACACCTCATAGTTTTAACTGTATAGACAGGACACACTGCTTGTCATGGGGTCCCATTCGACTTTTGTTTTCTTTTTTTAGTTTCTTTTCTTCTGTCACCTCCTTAGATTAGCATGCTTCAAAGTTTAATCTGCTTTTGTCAAACTCTGTTCTTTCTCTTGTTAATGGGGACAAAGGAATTGTGGACTTTCATCACTCTTTCAGTTTGTCTGTTCTGATGTAAAGAAATTTTAGTTGCAAATCCTGTGTTGGTTGGTTGTAATGGATCACAAATCAAAATGCCATCTAGTTTGTGGAAAGTTATATATATTATTAGTGTTTATTTCTTTGCTTAGCAAGGTGAACTTCAAAATTATATGAAGTTTGAATAATTTATCATATATGGTTTGATGAAATATCTACTGTCGTCCTAGTTATTCCCAGTCATTACTGATTTTATATGCAGCACATGTTGAACTTGTGGTGCTTACAAAAAATTGGATGAAATATATTTTTGGCCAAAGTCCTATTTTGCTCCCTCATGTTTGCTCAAAGTTCTGTTTTGGTCCTTCAATTTCTTTTGTTCCGTTTTGGTTCCTCGTGTTTGCTCAAGGTTCCGTTTTGGTCCCTCAAGTTTCCATAAAGTTCCACCGTTAGTCTCACACTCTTTCATCCACTTTTTCCGTTAAAAAAGGAAAAAAAAAAACTCACTTTTATCTCCAAACAATTTTTTTTTGTATTAAGGTCCTTCCCTTTTGTAAAAGAACAAAATTGTTGAGAGATGAAAGTTAGTTTTTTCTTCTTTTTTTTAATAGAAAAAGTGCATGGAAAAGAGTCAAAGACTAACAATGAAACTTTTTAGAAACTTGAGGGACCAAAAGAGAACAAAAAAACTTGAGGGACTAAAATAGAGCTTTGAGGAAACATGAGGGACCAAAATAGGACTTTGACCTATATTTTTCTAATGATGTTATGCCGTTGCTCATGGGCTTAAATGACTCCTATGGTGCTCATGTAAGCAATATTCTCATGATGGAAGCTAGTGCCTTAGTTGTCAAAAGTTTTGATAGTAAAGGACCTAGGAATGCCAAATCAAACTTTAAGAAGAAAGATAATATGAGAAAGAAGGATCGTTTTTGTAATTTCTATTCTAAGAAGGGGCATATTATTGAGGAATCATGCTTTAAATAAAAAGGCATGGCTATCCAGACCGGTTCAAGGGAAAAAACCAAAAAGATAAGAAGCCTCTCACTACATCTGCAAATTCTGGTTATGTTTTTGCTAACTCTTCTAGTAAGCTTAGTTTTGAACCTAATGTCTATATATGTCTGAGAAAAATGATGAAAGGGAAAGGGCTGGCATCTATTGACAACACCATCGGACCTGGATCCTCTATATTGTAGGGAGAGAAATGAACAATTAGAGAGAGAAAGTGTAAGAAGGATAGGTCCTACCGACACTTCATGTTTCTAACTAATCATTTTTCTCTCTTTGTATTATACTGTAGTGGCATTATAGGGGATCTAAATTCCAACACCACCACCAATAATAGTTGTTTTGCCTATGATTTTACAGGTACTATAGTGATCTCTACTCCTTGTTCTTATGTGACTTATTGGATGAGGGATAGAGCCAGAAATTACTATCTAAATAAGCAGACAAGAAAGAGCAAGAGGGGATTTTATTGTATTTGATGCCCATAGATTGATTGCCTTTTAGATGCTTGACCACATGAATCTCTCTATCGATCCTAATAATTTTTATCAGACGAGAATACTAAATTTTAAGCAGAGTAATGAACCATTGCAGAGTTTCTCCTACTGTGAGGTTATGTTGTAACAAAAAAAAAACCCAATTACATCGTGTAAAATCATCAACAGACAGAAAGTATTGAGCTTCATTTTAAAAAAAAAAAAAATCCCTAAAAGGGCTCCAAATGTATGAAGTAATTCAAAAGGAATAGAAGCAGAGCTCAAACTTTTAGGAAAATGTTTTCTATGTTGTTCGGCCAAATGATAAACATCACAAGTGGAATAAAAAATGCAATTGATTTCAGTAATTTATTTCATTACAACAGAAGACAAGTGATCCAATGATTGATGCAAAAGAACATACTATTTAAAAGGAGCGTAGGAAATTTCTGTTTGAACCGACTAATGTAATTTTTCCTGCTTGTTCTCCTTTGTTTGGGTGATTTTCACCCCGTTGTATGCTGTATGGCTTGTTTGACCAAAAAAAAAAAAAAGGTTTGATCGAAGCAATAGTACTAGAAATAGACCTGCTCATGGGTTGGGCTTGGGCTACCCAAGTTCAAGCCCATGGGCTTTTTATGTATATGGGCTTGGACTAGGTTCAAGCCCAAATAAAATTGTACTCATTATAATGGGCCAAATATATACCCAAGCCCATGGGCTTGGGCTTGGGTAGCCCAAATTTATATTTTCTTTTGTAACACTTTTAAACTTAAATAGTCATTATGGTCTTCAAACTATGAGGTTAATTTCATTTTGGTCCTCAAGTTAATTTTTGTTCTGTTTTGGTCCTCAAATTAAGGGATTATTTTGGTCCTCAAACTAATCTTTGTTTCTTTTGATTCTTAAACTATTTTTTGTTTTATTTTGGTCCTCAAACTAATCTTTGCTTCTTTTGATTCTAAAACTAATTTTGTTTCATTTTGGTCCTCAAACTAATTTTTATTTTATTTTGGTCCTCAAACTATTTTTAGTTTGATTTTGATCCTCAAATTATTTTTTTGTTTTGGTCCTCAAATTATTATTTTTTAGTTTTGGTCCTCAAACTATTTTTTCTTTCATTTTAGTCCTCAAACTATATTTTTGTTCTTAAAAACCATCTTTAATAGAAGAAAGAACAACAAATGCCAAATGCCTTCTCATCTACACTATACTAGTAATATAAATTCAATATCATCCTTTAATTTCTTCTTCTTTGACTTCTTTGACTTCTCATCTACTATATAACTATATATATACACACACACATCCTTGAGTATCCTATTGCGCACAGCCCTTGTCATGATCACCACCACAACATTAACAAGTTAATCTTTTCTAAATTAAGGAAACGAATCAGAGATTTTCGCTTTTTTTTTTTTTTGCCTCTTTTGTACAGAATTTTGCACATTAACTCGGAAACGCCCTAATAATAATGCCTGAAATTAAACTCATCAAATGCCTAAAATAAATGCCGCACATGGAAATAATTAAGTAATAACCACAAAGGAGTGGCATATCCAGAAAGTAAAAATCAAACCGAAAAACAGATGTGGCATGTATCATCTTGTTTATCTGATCGATTGAATGACAAAAACCCCTATTATCTAATTGATCAGATTGAACAAAGTTGACATCAAAAATCGAACAAACAATGAAAAATGAATTCAAATAAAGAAATAAGTAATAATGAATGGTTCGACTGTTGAAGAAATTGCAGAGGCAAAGGCAAACAGTGTCTTACTTTTGAGGCGAAGGCGAGTGTTGATCGTTGATGGAGACTTGGAGAGGGAAGCAACGATGGAGATTTGGAGAGGCAAGCGATGATGGACCAAAATAGGGAAGCGATGATGGAGATTTGGAGATGGAAGTGACGATGGACTAAATTAGGGAAGCGACGATGGAGATTTGGAGAGGGAAGCGACCACGGACCAAATTAGGGACTAAGTTGGATGGGTAGTCTCAGGTAGCCCATGGGTATTGATTGGGCTACTTGATTGATTTGGGTAGTTAGTGGATAGGTTTATTATAAGCCCAAGCCTTTTGTATTAGTCAATGGATATTGTCTCATAGGCTTGGGCCCAAGTAGTCCATGGACTACTTAGGCCCATGAGCAGGTCTACGGCATACTGTGTTACATAAAGATAAATCATACAGGAACGTAGATCTATTATATATAGGTCGAAAACTTATTTTGGTCCCTAATATTTATCTCAAATTTTGTTTTGGTCCTTAATTTTAAATTTTTTCTGTTTTAGTCCTTAATGTTTACTACAAGTTTTATCATTGTTATCTCGTTATTGAACATGGTGATATATCTCGTTTCAAACTTGAATGCAATTAAATTAGTGTTATAAGTTAAATTTGATGAGTTTTTTTTTTCTCAATTGAAGTCATTAACAAACAATGTCAAATCAAACATGAAATCGGACTCAAAAATTGGTCACTCGTTTATGAATTTGGTCATATACCTCTCGTTTTAAATTCGAATGTAACGAAATCAGAGATACAAGTTACTATTGACAAATTCTTTCTTTGTCTAATTGAGACCATTGGCAAACGATGTCAAATAAAACTCTGAAAGTTAATATTGATGTTTTGACCAAACTTACTTTCAGAGTACTATTTGACCTTGTTTGCCAACGACTCCAGCAAGATAGAGAAAAAAATCGTAAAGAAAAATTTATAGCTTTGATTTCATTATAGTCGAACTAGGAACGAGAGAATATGACCAAATTCATGAAAGAAGCAGCCCATTTTCGGTCTGATTTTATGTTCAATTTAACCTCATTTACCATTGACTTCAAAATTAGGCAAAGAAAATTAAAGAATCATCAAATTTAACTCGTAACTTTGATTTAATCGCATTCAGGTTTAAAACGAAAGAGATTTGACTATATTCAATAGTTAGGGACCAATAATGAAACTTTTAAAAAATATTAAGGACCAAAATAAAATAATAAATATTAGAGACCAAAACAAAACTTGAAGTAAATATTGGGAACTAAAATAAGTTTTTGACCTATATGAATATAATGGGGACACATAAATATTAGGTAGCATTACTGGCGCAGCCAGTAGCCTTGAAACGTCTCGCTAGTGGCAATAAATCTCTAACACAATCACAAACTAAAAGAGCTACAGTTCCAGTAAATTAACATTTGGTCTTCAAAAATTATTGAGCTCAAAATGATTGAAATATATAATTTAGTCCCTAAAAGATCAAAATGATATATTTTTTAGTCATTAAAAGATTAAAATAGTATACTATTTAGTTTATAAAAAGGACTAATTAGTATATTGTTTTGATCTTTCAAAAATTAAATTATATATTTCAATCTTTGAGAGACTGAATTGTCAGCTCAATAATTAGTGTAAAGTTTAAAGATCAAAGAGTCCTTTTGCCAAATATTTTCTATAGGAAGAAGAAAAGTCTAAAATATACACTTTTAGCTTTATCACTGTTTTAATACTTATAATTATCATTTTCTATCAAATAAAATAATTATAATTATCATATTATTGATAATACTATCTTTATTTTTTTTTCATAAAACTAATGATCAGTGGAAAATAATATTTAATCCTGAATAATACAATCAAAACAAATATATAGAAAAGATATTTTTAAAATGCTATATGTTATTTTTCAAAATTCTTTAAAGTTAAATAACTTAAACAACCTCTACACCATTTTTTTTTTCCAGAAAATCACATTTCTAATATCACATTTATAGAATTCACATCATTGAGAAAACAAACAAAATTTCGTATAACAGATTCACTCCCTTCTCAATTGTCTAAATCAGAAATTGCGTCCACCTCCATGGTGGTCCAATTGAGATACATTGCATCATTTATCTCTATTTTCCAGAAAAAAATTGAGTGGTATCAATATTAAGAATAATTAAAATATTTTTTTGTAAAGATAAATCTTCATTGATAAAATAAAAGGTACAAGACCATACAATACCGAGACTAAATAAGACATAAATCTAACAATGTAAACATAGTCTTACTTCCACGGAATAGATTATAATAGTACAAGAAAAGAAAAGGAAATCCTAGACAACACACCTAAGAAGAAGGATAAAATCTAAATCTCTTATACTACATAAATACACATAAAGAATCAGACTCACAAGATTTCTAAAAAATACAGAAGACTTGGAAGATTTAGCCTCAGAGACAAACACGGAACCCTCATCTCTCTTAGAGCTAAATCTTCTTAGTTCTTACTCATTCTCTTCTTGAGTGATGAGCTCCAATTGCATATATGAGCTCCAATTGCATATACAAAAGATGAAAAGAAAACTCTTTTAAAAAAAATTAGGTAAAGTTTCTTACACCTTTGCCATAAGATTCCTATAATCATAAACTTAATTTACATTTTCCCTCTTCTATGGTTGGTCATACCAAAATGTATGTTTAATATTTTTCTCTCTATTATGATTGATCATGTATAAAATTTTTGTCACGTGTCAAATATTTATTGAGGAACCTTATAACAAAAATATATGAGACCTTACCTAAGGCCTTTTTTATGGTACAATCTTACTACATTTTTTGTAAAACTTTAAAAAAAAATCAACTAATTTATTATCTTCCCTTTTGTTAGCATTTTGGTCTCAAACTATGGGATCAATTTCGTTTGGCTGCTAAAACTATTTCTAGTTTTTTTATCTCAAATTACGAGATTAGCTACATTTTGGTCTACAAACTATTTTTTCTTCTATTTTCGTATCCAAAATCATTTGATTTCAACCTTCCTCTTTTTTTTTTACTAAATTATACAATTTAATCCCTCAAATTTTTTAGATACAACCTTCCTCTATTCCCATTACTACATTTTTTGCAAAAACTTGAAAAAAATTTGTGATCTTCACTTTTGTAGGCATTTTGGTCCTTAAACTATGGGAACAATTCCATTTGGGGTCCTAAAATTGTTTCTGCTTTTGTTTTCAAACTATGAGATTAGTTTCATTTTAGTTTTCAAACTATTTTTTGTTATATTTTCGTGTCCAAAATCTTCTGATTTCACAAGTTGGAGATAAATTTATCGTTCATTTTCTTTATTAATATTTTGTTCCGTCACTTTATTTTTTGGTCATTGAATTTAAAAAATAGACCCGATCATTGATGATTGCGATTTTCTACTGGCCCTGAGTTATAATTTACACATTTTAAGGACCGATTCATTGGATCGATAAAAAATTATGGACCAAATTGTAAGTTTACAATAATTTCCAAGTTATTTGCATTTTGATCACAACATCTCATTTCAAATGCATCTCAAACCATCATTCCAAAATTTATCATAGCACAAATTCCAAGATCGTTTCATTTCCATATCATTTCATTCAAACCACAACCAAACACCTATCATTTCATTTCATTATCTCCATTTCATTTCATTATTTCTTACTATTTCTACCCCTATGCAATTTTTAAAAAATATCCATCAACCTATTTCAACCAACCACAATCATTACATACACTTTTATATAATTTCACATTCTATTTAACATGATTTTCTCTAAAATCATTCAAACACCAGTTCATCATTTCATCTCATTTCACTACTCCTTCATCTCATCTCATTTCATTTACAATATGGTAGGATCTTCAATTTAGTTCCTCAAAAATAAAATTATGAGTGTCGTAGGGTGTAGCCGCCACGACATCGGCATTCGAGGGCGGTGCAATGATACAGTCTTGGGTAGTATGAGAGGCCTAAGTCCCGCATCGAGTAGAATGGGATGCTCGGCTTAGCTGTTAATATTTTAGTTTTGACCGTTAACGTTTGGTATGTAATTTTCTGTTTCACCTCTTGTAAACGTCCTATTTTATAAAACACATTTTGTTTTATTCTTTCAATTAGTAATATTCATTTTTAAATTTCAAATTTGTCACGAATTTTAATTATCAATCTTATCTCATTTATAAATTGTAAATTCATCACTTTATCTTATCTTGATATAATATTCCAAAATGGATCTCAAATCATGGAAATACACCATTAAAAATTCATATTTCTCACTTTGGCCCAAATATACACCTTATCCTTTCATTTTTGACATATTTAGTGGGTTTTGGAAGTATAATTAAAATCTAAATTAGTGAAGAATCAATTAAGAAAAAAAATTTAAAAGAAAAAGTTTCGAACGCGAGGCAGTATTATTGATGGTGTCCGACACCGTAAAGCTTCTCAACATGAGGCAGAAACCTTGTTGTTGCCTCGCGTTTGATATTTATTTTTTATAAAATTTCATGCAAAAAATTTGTATTATTCTATTAAGGCCCATAAATAAGTTATTTGTGTAGTAGGGGTGCAGAAACCTTGGGCTAGGCCTCAAGAAGACCTGGGACCCGGCCTAGTTTCTGTTGGAGATTGTGCCCTAGGGCCAATCATTTTATAGATATGTTGTGAACATATCAATTAATTTATGGAGATAAATTAATGGTTATCATATTATTAGCATGTTTACTATGATAACAATCCGTGATTAATTATGAGATAATTAATCTAAACTGTCCCTGGTCGCTCATTCAAGTGGGAGCTTGAACTGAACTAAGACCAGCATGACCTCGGTGCATGAGATGCACGCACTAGATGCTGGGACGAGAGTCATGGTGCAATTACGTAAGGTGGTTACGAGTTGCTGGACTGACCCGGAGAGTCCTGCATGGGTTTAGTCATCAGCTTGCCTCTCTTGTACACCTGTCACGACGCCTTAGACCTGAGGTCATCATTATTCCGGCGTTGCAGTTGTCAGACTTTGGCTTAGTCTAACGCTGCCCGTAACAGGGTAGTCATAAGGGCTAAGTACGGGTTTGGTTGATTGCCGTGCTGAGGAATGTGGACTGACCAAAATTGGGATTTTGTTCCCCATTAAATTGGGAGATATCTTACTGGGCCCCTCGATGAGTCTGTCCAGGAAATGCATGGCCATGCTAGATATTGGGACTTACTCAAGGAGATCGAGAAAGTAAAGGTTTGGATCATGGGTGACTTTCCCGTGCCTGGTCCATGACCAAGATATCGCAGAACAATAGGGTCGGTGCCATGGAGGTACTAAGGTTAAGTCGGTTTTGGTAAAAACCGATAACTCACGTATTTTGGGTAGTCGTGATGGCTTGCTAGAGTCCGCTCACGACTTGTAGGTCATGGAGATGACCTACTGCCAACTTCACGTGGGGCCTGCTGGGTCACACACGAGCAGGAACAGGACACCGTTCAAAAGGGACACGAATTAGGGTTAATTCGTGGGTCACTCCGGTGGCACGATTTAAGACAAAGAGGAAATGTCTGGGACATTATGTCTTGTCTTAATTGATCTACAGTTGTGAAGTATTTAAATTTGTGAGACAAATTTAAATATAATAATTGTTAAATAATTAATTTGGATTAATTATTTACAATTAAAATATTAAGGAAAAATAATTCAGATAAGGTTCCTAAAAGTTAGGAAATTATTGAATTATAAAATTCCCTAATATTGGCATGAGGGTGGCGCCTCTTTTATGATATTTAGGTTAATAAAATTGTTTTATTAATTTAAATAATAATTTGAATTCAAAAGATTTGATAGAGATATCAAAAGATTTGAATTCAAAAGAGGATCTTTGGTGAGTCATGCTTTCTTAAGAGTTAAGGAAGGTTTTTGATTTATAAAATTCCAAAGAAATTTTAGAGGCATATGGCGCATCTTAGGTGGGTCCCATGGGAGATTTGATCTCTCATTTTGATTCTCTAAGATTATGATTTGAATTTAAATTTAATATTATGGTAATATTATAATTTGAAATTCAATTCATGAAAGCCATTATTATTATAATTTAGAATTATAATAATGCTCTAAAAATAATTATAAAAACCCTAGGGCTAGGCGCCTAGGTTAAGCCACCATGAGAGAATTCATTTGTGCAATTTTCATCCTCCTAGTTGAGAGAGATAGAAAATTCGCCTCCTTCAAAAACCCTAGCTTCCAAGTGAGGAAAAATTTGGTTCTCAAGAGTTGAGAGGGGAAAATCGAGTTGGCCTAAGAGTTAGGCAATTCGATTTGTGGTTGCCAAATTAGGGTTTGTGAGAGAAGGAAAAACAAGAAGAGTTCTTGTGGGGAATTCTCATGCGCCACCTTTTGGAGTTTGAATCAAGAAGGAGTTCTTGAGTTCAAACACACTGTAGATTGGTCCCTGGTTCTTTTGGAGAAAAGAACTGAAGGCTAGCACCTTGGTGCCCGAAGAAACTGTTCGTGTGGATTACTGGCAGAGGGAGAACGCTGGGAGTGGGCTCCTTGGACACGCCTTGTTCAACCAATCGATTGAAACTCGTAAGGTATACCACTATCTTAAAAGTTTTAAATTCTACTAGCGGATCCGTTCGGGAATTTTAGGACCTGGCGTGTTTTTTTTTTAATTTTATATTTGCTTCCGCTGCGTTAGGCGCCTAGAATTCCCAACAGTTTCTGTACGGGTTGAGCCGAGTCACCGAGCTAAAAACGTTTTTTTTTAATTTTCTAAAAAATTATTTTTAACTATTTGTATACTTTATATATTTTTAACTTGTATTTATTGATAAAAAATTAATTTTACATCAATTTAATGATATTTATGTTTATAAAATAATTTAATTTAATTTATTTATTAACAAGATACTAATTTAATTAAAGTTAAAATTATATTTTATGTAATTTTTAATACATAATTAATACAAAATTAATGATATATATGTATTATTTATTTTATATAATAAAAGAAATAATTATATATATAATAAAAATAATGACCCCGGGCCCTTTGGACCTGGCTTGGCCCGATTTTCAAAAAAAACAACCGATTCGGACAAGGGTTTCGACCCTTTGTTCACCCCTATTGTCTAGTTTAAAGCATGTGCCCTTAGGGCACATGTTAAGGTTTCTTTTGATAGGTCAAGTGAGTTTTCAAACATTAGAAATTATCTTTTAAATGAATTTTCATAGATTCCAAGATATGAGATGCTCTACTAACCAATCAGAAGATACTTTAAAATATGTCCTAAGGGCACATGTTAGATAAATCCTAAAAAAAAAGTCACGTGCCCACCTTATTACCCAAAAATTTCATGCCGAATTTAAATTTTAATCTAGAAATTGTAGTGTGACAAAGATCAAACTCTTGGTTACTTGGTTGTATCTAAAAGCCAAAAAAACATACGGAATGTTGGATGAGTTTATGAGAATTTTACCAGCAGACAACGTGTACTGTGAGGATTATCTAATTAACCTTCAATTCGTTGTAAAGTAAACTCATGATTTAGTCCCTCATAAATAAAATTATAAGTGTAAAAATTCTAAAATGTTTTAAACCAAAATAAAATTTGAGACAAAATATAAGGACAATTTAATCAATGGTCATTTTATTATTCGAGAAATTAATAACAATGAATGTACTTTTTTTTAGTTTTAAAATATATTTGACTTGAAACCTATGAAATATAGACACAAACACAAACACAAGATATGACACTGACACATTAAACTTTTAAAATTATAAGACGTATATAAATTCATGAAAATTTAAAATATCTATAAATCTTGATGAAAACTTTAAAATTATAATATGGCAAAAGTATTCATTTCGTCCCCAAACTTTACAACTGCTGTCATTTTTGTCCCCAATCTTTTTTTTGCTGTCAATTTCGTCCCTAATCTTTCACATTTTGGTCAATTTTATCATTTGCTCTTACTTTAGCCAAATATTGACGACAAAATCTATGTAGCTAACGATATATAATGTAAAATTGATAGAAAAAGAAACTCAAATCCTAACTTAGATTTAAAAACAGAATGCAGTTTGTCGTTAATTTATTAAAAGAAGTTAGTCAAAAGATAAAATTGACGAAAATGTGAAAGATCGGGGACAAAATTGACAGTTGATGTAAAGTTTGGGGACGAAATTGACAGCAAAAAAAGATTGGGGATGAAATTGGCAGCTTGTGTAAACTTTGGGGACGAAGTTCACAGCAAAAAAAGTTTGGGGACGAAATTGACAGATGATGTAAAGTTTGGGGACGAAATTAGTACTTTTGCCATTATAATATTTATTAATGATATATATGATTAATTATTTTTATTGTTTTTCATGTTAAAGTGAAAAAAAATTATATTTTGATACATAAAAACCTCTATAGTATTTTAAGAGTGTTGTTCTAAGAGAGAAAGAAAAATGATAGAGAGTTTCTCTCTTTATTTATTTCTTTTTCTCTAAGACTATATCTATTGTGCAATATTAAAGATCCAAATTGATGTACTGTATGGGTTTCGTATGTATTTGTCTTTGATATGGTGACACTCCCAAAATATGAATGTCTATGTGTCTATGGTTCGTAGTTTGAAACCAATGGCCCAATGGTGTAGGAGGTAGGAAGGAAATTTGTTAGCAAAGCACATCACTAACCAAAAAAAATGATTAAAATGAATTCCTTAATCCCATTTCGGGATCTCAATTTTATCCTTCAGATTTAGATCTGAATTTTCCCTCTTCAATGGTATAATACTTGCCTTCCATGCTTTTGCTTTCGCTTTCGCTATACTCTGATCTCGCCGCCGCACAAAACTCACTCTCACACCACCGCCTCCATTCCATATCAATCGGCGATGACACCAGAATGAATCGGAGATGACGAAATTACCCACCTTTCCTCTTCTTCCTTAGTGGGTCCCTTCTGTTTGCAATTGGCATCCACTTCGGAAAACGAAGATCCACACATTCCGAGATCAACCTCAACCCTACAAATCCCTTCGTCTTTTTCCGCCTCTCTTTATTTCCCTATCTTTCTGTTATCTCTGCATCTTCAGTTTCTCTTCGACTGTATGCTTGCGATTTATGTTCTCTCTGATTTACGTCGTGTTGTGAACTTTTGGAATCTTTTGGTTTGTTTGAAGATTTGAGTATTTCATTTGTATCTGACATTAGTGGATATTTAGCTTCTCATTTCATTGCTGGATTGATTTCGTTCGATTCGTGGGGTTTGTATTCATTCAATGGGCTGTTTGGATGAGGGGTATTTCGATGTTGAGCTTGACAATGGAGTGAGTATTGATTGCTCTGAATTGAATGCGGACGAAGAAGAGAACAGAGCTGCTATTGAGGCTGCTGTGAAAGTTCTGTTACTGGGTTTGGGAGAAGATATAAACAGGGAAGGTCTCATAAAGACACCACTTCGTGTTGCCAAAGCCCTTAGCGAAGGAACGAGAGGTGATCATCTTCTTGTACCTTTTTTTTCTGCTTTTTCTAGTGTGGACCTTCTGTTTCTGCTTTCTTCTAAAGGCCTTAAGTGATTGATATCTCTATCGTATTTATCTTGGAAAGGCTATTGAGTTCGTCAGTAACTTAATATTACTTAGTTTTAAATGTTTGCTTTCTCTTTGATTTGTCAAGATTTTGGATAACTTGGATTATATTTGTCTTATTCTTAGTTACAACCAATTGGATATCATTTCTCTATTTATTGCCGTTGTGGAATTACTGTAGCCATTGTGATGGTATTCATATTACTTAGAGTAAATCACGGCATTGTATTCCCTTTTTGTGCTGCTGCTCCTGATTTAGGGAGGCTTTTTGGTGCCACTAGATATTGTCCGTCACACTTGACAAAAAGTGGATGCATGTTTAATTAGGAGAGTTAAGGTTTTGTGTTTCGCTTTGATATTTCCTCAAGAATGTATTATATCTTTTACCAACTCATTTGGCCTTATTACGAATTTGCTGGACAAGATATAATTTTTTAGGATGAAAGTTGTAATTAAAATTAGATTTTGCTTGATGTTGCAAAGAATTCCCTCAGCTTCCCCTGATCGATAAAGGCCGAATAGATTAAATGGGAGAAAAGAGAACAAAAGGGTTTTTACTTATTCTTTTCTAAGTGATCTGTCTAGACTCTGTGCTAGTCGCCTAGATCTTATGGTTGATTGGATAGTAGAAGCTGAAACTATGTAAAGGCAATCAAACTCATATTGTGAACCTGTGATGGTTTTCAATTTCATTGGTTGAAAATTGAAATATCTTACTCTTTGTTAATTGGATTTGATTCATGGCTCCATTATGATAATGATATAATGAAGTGCACTGAAGTGACTGCCTGAACTTTTCTTTTCTGATTTCTTTAGAAAAGATAAAAAATTTTCTTAGGGAAAATTCTGTTTTAAGTTTTAACTTTTTTTTCTATTTATGTATTCTAGACTGCAATTATTGTTTCCGTGCCCTGTTTTTTTTTTTTTTTTCAAATACTTGTAACCTTTTTGAGTATGTCTTCTGGCATTCTATTGACTTGAATGTTCTCTTATTTGCCTGAATAAAACTTTTCTCTAAGCATATGGAGGTTGGTCACCTTTCAGGTTATAGACAAAAGGTGAAGGACATTGTGCAAGGTGCTTTATTCCCTGAAGCTGGTCTGAATAATAGAATCGGCCATGCCGGAGGAGCAGGTGGACTTGTGATTGTTCGAGATATTGACCTTTACTCTTATTGTGAGTCATGCTTGCTTCCGTTCCAGGTCAAATGTCATGTCGGTTATGTCTCTTCTGGCCAAAGAGTTGTGGGTTTAAGCAAGCTTTCTCGGGTGGCAGATGTATTTGCAAAACGCCTGCAAGAGCCTCAGCGTTTGGCAGATGAGGTGTGTTCAGCTTTGCATCAGGGAATAGAACCAGCAGGTGTCGCTATCACACTTCAGTGTACACATATCCACTTTCCAGATATGGAATCAGTGTTTCTTGACTCAATCCATAAAGGATGGGCGAAAGTACATGTTTCTTCTGGTTGTGGGGTTTTTGAAAACAAAAATGCCGATGTTTGGGCTGATTTCTTTAGTCTTCTCAAATTTAGAGGCATTGATACTGAAAAAATTCATTTTAGAGGTGGATCAGACCAAGCCTGGTGTCCTTGGCAATCTTCTCCTTCCACCAAAGTTTGCTCTAAAATTGGACCTGTCAACCCAGTAATGGTCACTGCAGTTGCATCAATTCTCAAATCTTTAGGGGAAGATCCCTTAAGAACGGAGCTCGTGGGGACTCCTACACGATTCCTGAGATGGCTGATGAACTTCCAAAATAGTAACATGGAGATGAAGCTGAATGGCTTCCTTTGTGGTGGGATAGATTCTCTTAACACAAATGGGGAAGTTAACTTGAATGACAAACAAATATGCTCCGTGCTGAACTTGCCATTTTGGTCTCAATGTGAGCATCACATACTTCCGTTTCACGGTGTGGTGCATATAGGATACCTTATCTCCGAAGGAATCAGCCCAATCGGAAAACCCCTTTTGCAGTCAATAGTGCATTTTTATGGGTTCAAGCTCCAAGTTCAGGAAAGACTTACTAGGCAGATAGCAGAAAGCATTTCACCACTGCTAGGTGGGAATGTGATAGTAGTTGTAGAGGCAAGCCACACTTGTATGATTTCTAGGGGGATTGGAAAGTTTGGAAGCAATACAGCTACCATTGCTGTATTAGGACGCTTTTCGACTGACCCTTCTGCAAGGGCTATGTTCTTACAGAGTATACCATGTACTGCTACATCTTCTGGAGACCAATGATAGTCTTTTTTTTTGTTGCTCGTCCGGTCTCTAGAGTTTTGCCTCAACTAATCCAAACTCGACCCGTGTTGCACACTTAGTGGGAAAAGTTTCCAACAGAGGTAATTGCATTCACAATGAACCTTTGTTTGAACTTTGAAGCCACTTGGGATCGTCCTTAGCTTTAGTCATTCTTTGCAATTTTGATACTTATATACCGGAAGCAATTCAGCAGCATAGACATGGATTAATTTATATGAGATTTACAGAGAACCAAGGCTCTTTTAAGATCAGCTTGTGACTTGTCTTACATGATGCCATACCTAAAGTTGTATTTGGATTTGTGAACTGTGTCATGTCTTTTTATTTGTCTGTATTAGTAGTGCTTCTTGAGATGGGATCCGTTGTAGCTTTGTTTCGGAAAAATTCAGAAGTTCCTCAAATCTTTTTTGTTGTGACTTGTGACACAGGCTGTCAATTAGCAATTTATCGGATGATTGATACTTTTCTTCTCATTTGGTGGTTTATTCTTTGGTTTGATCTTCTCTTTACTTCTATTTTTGAGAAAATTTATGATTTGGCCCCTGAATTTATACCGACTCAATAAATCAATCCCTGAATAATCAAAATGCATGATGTCAATTGTCAATGATTTGGTCCTTGAATTTGAAATGATTTTATATTTTTTGGTTCTTGAATTTGTATTAAATTAGTATGTTTTTATATTCTTGAATTTGTACTGAATTTTTATTTTTTGGTCCCTATATTTGACTTAGCGACTAAATAATTGGCCATTGCAATAATTAAGAGATTGAGTTGTATATTTTAATTATTCAAGGAATTAATTAACTGACCCGACCAAATAGTGAATTTTCCCTTTATTTTTCCTTTCATTTTGATAATGAAACCTACTTCCTTAATAGCTAAGATAGCTCTTCACTTTATTTTCTTTTAGAAAACGCTAACTAAAAGTATTGAACTTAAGCAAAGTATTTTACACGCAAGAACCCATTTCTTTTTTGTTTTTTTTTTTGATAGAGCAAGAACCCATTTCTTTCCTAAACTAAACATCATAATATAGGAAAAAGTACCAATTTTGTCCTCAAACTTTACATCAACGGTTAATTTTATCCCCTTTCTTTTTTTGTTGTCAGTTTCGTCCCCAATGTTTTACATTTTCGTCAATTTTATCCTTTGACTAACTTCTTTTAATTAATTAACAACAGACTGCATCATGTTTTTCAATTTGAGTTAGTATTTCAGTTTCTTTTTCTATCAATTTTACATTATATACCATTAGCCACGTAGATTATGTCGACAATATTTGGTTAAAATAAGAGCAAATGATAATTTTGACGAAAGACAAAAAAAAAATTGGAGACAAAATTGATAGTTAGTGTAAAGTTTGGGAACGAAATTAATACTTTTGCCTAATAATATATTTGAGGCAAAAGACCTCTTGGTGCCCCTAACGTTTGAGGTCAGTTTCATTATGTCCCTAACATTTATTTTGTGTCAGTTATGCCCCCCAATATTTCACATTGGTGTCAATTATACCCTAACCTCAATTTTTTGGGGGGCAAAGTTTTATTTTGGTCCCTCAAGTTTGCTCAAAGTTTCGTTTTGATCCCTCAACTCAAAGAATCATCATCTTCACTACCACAACCACCACCATCGGAAGCACTGTTCACCCGCCGGAAAAGCTCCATTTTTGCACCATCTTGAGCTCCATTTTGTTCATCTCTTTCACGGGTTTTAATTACAGGACACCATACAATTGATTTCATGTATTAATTTCTAAGATTGAACTTGAAAACACACAAAGGGCGAAGAACACAAACCAAAACAAAGTTTGAAGAAAAAGCTCGGTTTTGGCTCAATCGTGTATGATTCTTGAAATTAGTTGTTGGGGTTTTATTTTTGGAACCTAAGAATCATTTTCCCCAAACAAAGTTTGAAGAAAGAACTCGGTTTTTTGAGTTTTTCAAAATGGTTCAGTTAGGGTTCGTTTTGGTCCATGACTCTGTGTTCCCCAAACAAAGTTTGACCCTATTTCACTTTGGTACCCTCTGTGGTTTGAAACCTAAAACTTTGGTACCCTGTGGTATTTCTCATTAACACTTTGGTATCCTTTGGAGTTATTTAGTAATTTTAACCATAACAAGTTTTGCAAAAATTACATATTGACCCCAAAAAATTTTCAAAAAATTACAAATAGGTTCCTAGATACATATTATCTAGGGACTAAAATGAAAACTTTAAAAAAATTTTGGGGTCAATATATAATTTTTGTAAAATTTGTTATGGTTAAAATTATTAAATAACTCCAAATGGTACCAAAGTGTTAATGGAGAATACCACAGGGTACCAAAGTGTCTGGTTTCAAACAACAGGGCACCAAAGTGAAATAGGGTCAAACCACAGGGTACCAAAGTGTAATTTACCCTAGAAATTAAAATCGATTGTATGGTGTCATGTAATCAAAACACGTGAAAGAGATGAATGAAACGGAGCTCAAGATGGTGAGAAAATGGAGTTTTTCCAGCGGGTGAACAGTGCTTCTGATGGTGGTGCTGGTGCTGGTAGTGAAGATGATGATTCTTTGAGTTGAGGGACCAAAAAGGAACTTTGAGCAAATTTGAGGGACCAAAATAAGACTTTGGCCCAAAAAAAATTGAGGTTAGGGTATAATACTATAATTGACACCAATGTGAAATGTTGGGGGCATAACTGACACAAAATAAACGTCATGGGCATAACTGAAACTGACCCCAAACGTTAGGGGCACCAACATGTCTTTTGCCTATATTTGAAGTTGCATCGTTAGTAACCAAAAATGGAATTTAAATTTGTTGTGATCAACTCAGGTAAAAGTAATTGTTGTGAACGCTTACGAAAAAATAATTGTTGTGAACATTTTATAATTCATATTTTTTTTTTTTGGCTTAAAACATAATTCATTCAAAATTAAGGTAAAACTAAGCATAGTACAAACGAAAACAAAGCAAAAATAGTCAACCCCTCCCAAGCATAAACGACAACACTAGACAGGATATCAACTGACGAAGGTGGGGGGTTTGCAACCCATCCAAGAGGACTCATCCTCGTTTCAGACAACTTGGCCAGACAATCAGCTGCCAAGTTAGCAGATCTAGGGATCCAACTAAAACTACAATCATCTAAATAACTGGAAACATAAATAACATCATCTAAAAAAGACAAAAACTTCCAATCAGGACAACAGGCAACCCTAGTGGCTGTTCTACAAAAAGACATAATCAAACTCAAAGAAACAATAATAATTTGATAAAAACAAAATGATGCTGTGGAAGAGCACCCAAAACCCAGAACCAAACCAAGAAGCCGTCGTGGAATGTCTACTCTAGAGAAGCCTTGATTCCGAACGCTGCTGCCACAAAACTCTAAAAACAAAATAACACTCTCATAAAGAAAGAGAGGAACCCTTATAGGGGAGGAGTTTTCAACACTGCACAACAGAGAGGAGGGGGCTACTGCCGTTGAAAATAACAATAACCCAGCATTGACGCAAAGTTGTGTGTGTGGACGAAGAGAAGAGCTTATAATTCATTTGTTGACATATTTCAAGTTCATGTTAAAATGATCGCTTTCCCAATTTGATTGTTCTTTTGATATGTAATAGTTATTAATTGATTCTTAATGTTTTAAGCAGTTCATTTTTTTTTTTGAACAAGAGGACTTTACATGTCCTATGAAAATATTATTGTAAGTTTTAAAATTTTAAAAAGTATACACTATTTTAAAAATAGTTTTTGTATAAACATTGATCTCATTCAAATGATTTATGTGATATGAATGATGAGAAGTCATAGATAATGAAGTACTCAGGCCCGAAGAAAAAAGGGATAATGAAGTATTAAATACTTATGCATATTGATGTATTAGAAAGTTATTCTCTAAATGAGCCCGTCCATTCATGGTGAATTCTCCATTATATTCAAATGTAAATTGAATAAATTTTTGGTTCCACAAAGATGATTTTCTCCATTATATTCAAATTTAGGAGAGAAGGGTTAATTTTATATAGGCCAAAGACCTTTGGTGCCCCTAACATTTGGGGTTAGTTTCAGTTATGTCTCTAACGTTTGTTTTGTGTCAGTTATGGCTCCAATGTGAAACGTTCGTGTCAATTATACCCTAAAGTTTAACTTTGTTAATTATGTGGATAGAAAATGCTAACGTGTCAATTTCTTTGCCTATGTGTCAATTTTTCTTTTTTAAATTGAACACGTGGCACATGACTGGATAAATAAAACATGGTCAAAGTCCCATTTTGGTCCCTGAATAAATAAAACATGGCCAAAGTCCCATTTTGGTCCCTCAGTTATGCTCAATGTTTCAAATTGGTCCCTCAGTTTTCTAAAACTTGGCACAGTTGGTCCCTCAAACATTTTTCATCCATTTTTCCGTTAAAAAAAAGACAAAATTGATTTTTAACTCCTAAAAATTTAAATTTTTGCATTAATTAAGGATCTTTTTCTCTATAATATGTTAAGATTATTAGCCTTTATTATCTTTTCCACGTGTATATTCCTCATAGGTTTATTTTCCTGTACAGATGTCTTTAGGAGATTGGATGTGCTGTAAATATTTTTTCTGTTTCTAGTAGCTAGAGGCCGTTAGGAATTTATCAGTTTTTATTCTTCTAGACTTTTCTTCGGTTTTGTACAGCTGTATATTCTTCTCAGGATTCTTTCTGTATATAGCAGGCTCCTGAAATCAATGAGGATTGATCTGAGCATTATTCATTTTGCCTTGTCTACACCTTGCGATTTGTTCTGTTTTATGGTATCAGAGCCAGGTTGGTAAGGTTCTAGACGAGGCGCTCAGATATACACTTACTTTCTAAAAGGAAGAATGGCTGAATCACAGTCTTCTCCATCTACTGGTACTGCTGCTGCTAGCGATAATCGCTCTAATGGAGGACGTTCTGATGCAGACAGTCGCAGAGATCCTCTGTATCTGCATTCTTCAGATAACCCAGGACTACAACTTGTTTCTAGTCCTTTAACCATGACTAACTTCATCATCTGGAGCCGTTCGATGAAAGTAGCGCTTCTGTCGAAAAACAAGCTGGGATTCATCGATGGAACCATACCTAAGCCTGCTGATGAGACGTCTTCGGATTACCTTAACTGGGTCTTTGTAGACTCAATGGTCATTTCCTGGATTATCAACTCCATGGTTAAGGAGCTCTCGGAGGTATATGTATATTCTCCCACTTCCAGGCAGCTTTGGTTGGAGCTGGAGGAGAAATTTGGTCAGCGAGACAAAACCCAGGTCTTCAACATCAAGAAACAACTAGCTGGGTTGAAGCATGGTGGTGATTCTCTCGCAGTATACTCAAATAAGCTGAAGAAATTGTGGGAGGAGCTGAACTGCCTTGAGCCACGGCCTCGCTGTAGCTGTGATGCTGACAAACAACATGATGAGATTGAATCTTCAGATCAGGTGATGCAATTTCTGATGGGACTCAATGAGAATTATAATGCTGTAGTGAGTAACATCCTGCTTTTAGATCCTCTACCATCTTTTAACAAAGCCTATTCCATTATTGTTCGTGTTAAAAGACAACGTAATGATGCTGTGCCTAGTATTATTACTAGTGAGTCAAGTGCATTGGCTGTGCAGCAGAAATACAGTAACAAGAATTTTGCTAAGAAAGATGCAGGTAAAAAGGGTGATAGATTCTGTGCTTATTGCAGCAAGATGGGTCATCTGGAGGATGCTTGCTTCAAAAAGAATGGGTACCCTGATTGGTTTAAGGAATATCAGAATCAGAAACCAAGGAGAGGGCAGAGTTATACCAATAATGTGAATACTGACTCTGATATGATGCAGGATGGAAAGAGCAATGATAATGGCAACATAGCAGACTTGGTACATAAGGAGATGCAGAAATACTTGAAGGGAAAGGAACCAGCTGATAACACTGCAGGTGATACTAGTTGCTTCGTTGACTTCTCAGGTATCATTGATGCCCATACTGATACAGATATTGATATAAATAGAAATGTGGACTGGATTATTGACTCAGGAGCTTCTAATCATATATCTGGAGATTTGTCCTTATTTTCTCAATTAAGGGAAATTAATTACATGCACACAGTGACTTTACCAGATGGAACTGTGAAATATGTGAAACAAATGGGCAATATAGTACTCAACTTTAGACTTTTACTCAAGGATGTTCTTTACATTCCAGAGTTTAAATATAATCTTATGTCAGTTCAGAGATTGGCTATGAGTGGTGGTTTGGATTTTATTTTCACCACTTCTGAATGTGTCATGCAGGACCATTTGAGTAAGAAAGTTATTGCTAAGGGGGTAACAAGAAAGGGATTATACTTTCTGAAGAAGGATGAGAATGCAGATAGGTGTCACGTAGCTTGTAATACAATAGATCAGAAGATGTACTGGCATGAGCGACTTGGTCATCCTGGACAAGCTGCTATGACTAAACTGAATTTTCCCACAAATAACCCTGATGTTGCCTGTGATGTATGCCATTCGGCTAAACAAACTAGAAATGTATTTGGTTTAAGTACTATCAATACTACTAGAATTTTTGAAATGCTACACATGGATGTTTGGGGTCCTTATAGTGTGGTTTCTATTTCTGGTTCTAAGTATTTTTTGACTATTGTGGATGATTTCTCCAGGGCTGTATGGGTGTTTTTAATGCAAGCTAAGAGTCAAGTGGTCAATATCATTGATAAATTTCTGTCATATGCCAAAACACAGTTTGACTCACATGTTAAAATTATTAGAACTGATAATGGGGGGGAGTTCATTGGATATGAATGTCAAAATTTGTTGCAAACTAGAGGTATTTTACACCAAAGAACTTGCCCCTATACACCCCAACAGAATGGGGTAGTAGAGAGGAAGCACAGACATGTCATTCAGGTTGCTCGAGCTTTGTTGCATCATGCTTGTTTACCTCAGCGTTTTTGGGGTGAAGCAGTCCTTACTGCTGCACATCTAATTAACAGACTTCCTTCTGCAATTTTAAAATGGAAATGTCCCTTTCAAGTTCTTACTAATAAGATTCCAGATTATACTAAGTTGAGAGTGTTTGGTTGTCTATGCTATGCTGTCAACTTAGATCCTTACAAGAAGAAGTTTGACTCTCGGGCAAGGAAATGCATTTTCTTAGGATATATACCCAATTGCAAAGGATATAAGGTTTATGAGTTAAGTTCTAGGAAATGTTTTGTTTCCAGGGATGTAGAATTTTATGAGGGTATTTTTCCTTACAAAATTTTGCCTTCGAATGAACATGAAGCTACACCTTTACCTCTCCCTGTGGATGATTTGACACCATATGATTTTTCTGTTCCTTCCAGAGATATTACAGCTACAGATGAGCGGAATACTGAAGCTTCAGTACAAGCTGACATTCCTAATGTTTCTACAGAAATGGTTCCTGAATCTGTCCCTTTGCCTGCTCAACTTCGCAGAAGTACAAGGGAGAGGAAACCTTCTTTTTGGCTTGAAAATTATGTTCATTGTGCCATTACCAAGCCCACAAATCATACTCCTCTTGCATATCCCTTTGTTTCACTAAATAATTTTTCTACTGACTATGTTAATTCTCTATGTGCCATGTCTCAACACAGAGAACCACAATCCTATACTGAAGCAAGCAAGTCTCTAGATTGGCAATTGGCCATGCAGAAGGAACTTGATGCCTTAGAAAAGAATCAAACTTGGGAGATGGTAGATATACCTGCTGGAAAGAGACCCATAGGCTGCAAATGGGTGTATAAAATAAAGCTCAAGGCTGATGGCACAGTAGAGAGATTCAAGGCTCGTTTGGTTGCGAAGGGTTATAACCAGATTGAAGGAGTTGATTTCAGTGATAGCTTCTCTCCTGTAGCTAAGAATGTCACTGTGAGGTTATTACTGATGGAGATTGTGCCCTAGGGCCAATCATTTTATTTATGTGTTATTATTTGAACATATATTTTTGATTAATTTATAGAGATAAATTATGTTGTTATCATATTATTAGCGTGTTTACTATGATAGCGTCCCTGATTGATTATATGATAATTAATCTAAAACTGTCCCTGGTCGATCATTCACGTGGGAACGTAAATGAACTAAGACCAGCATGACCTCGGTGTATAGAGATACATGCACTAGATGCTTCCCGAGAGCCATGGTGCAATTTTGTAAGGGTTATAAAATTGCTGGACCGACCCGGAGAGTCCTGCATGGGTTTAGTCATAAGCGAGCCTTCCTGTACACCTGTCACGATAGCCTTAGACCTGAGGTCTTGACTATTCCGGCATTGTAGTTGTCA